>RXOD01005409.1:0-14259 GCA_005223375.1 Amoebophrya sp. AT5.2 | reverse complement strand
CGGAGCCGCGTCTCCGGCGACTCCCGAATTCGGCGGCGGACCCGCACCGTACAAGTACATCTCGGCGCCGTACAAGTCCCCCGCGGAGCTGATGAAGCCGAGCACTTCTGGAAGTTCCAGTGCAGGAGGGGAGCCGCGGGCCACGACGAGCAGCTCTTCTACGGGACCTGCGCCGGCGTCGGCTTCCTCGCCCCCTTCGGCCTCTTCGTCCAGCGGCGGGGGGCTTCTCGCGACGGGCGGCAGGAAGGGATCGAAGGGAACTACGACTACTTCTACAGGGACACCAGGATCTGGATCCTGTCCGGATCCGCTGGACAACTGCTCGACGGAGCAGGCCGAGTGGATCGATCCGATGAGCGGGAACCTGAAGATCAAGTGCCCACGCTGCAGCAAAAGTCTGCGGTTGTACTGCCAGCCCACCTCGCCCTACGACACCATGGCCTGCTTCTGCGACGAGCACCCAGGCGAGGAGAGGCTGAAGCTGCGCGACGGACCGGACTGCAACCCGGAGGTACTGTAAGAAACGCACTTTCTACTTCGATGTTAAGAATAAGATTCCAAAGCGAGTTGGGACCACACGGCATGGTATGGGAAAAAGGAGGCTTCTGCTCGGGGTCCTCCGCGTCAAGGCTCCTGTCCGATGCAGCTCCGGACACAGCTACAGCTAGCCGCGAGACTAGGACCGCAACCAGCTGCCCGAACTCCTGGGATGAACAAAGAGGGACTACTGGGAGGGATTTCCTGTCTATACCCCCGCGTATTAAAATTTACCTTCACGTGGTCGCTACGTCATAAAGAAAAGTTGAACTAGAACTTCCACGACGACAGGCCGACAACTCTTTGCGTATTTCTCGCCGGCGTGGTTCGCAGAATTCCTACCCCGTGGCGTTTTACCACTGCTATGGGTGCACGGACACGGCTGCGCTGAGTAAGTACTGGGCGATGCTCAGCTACAACATGGGCTTGGGAATGGCGGAGCCCGTTGGCTGGGACGTCTGCTTCGAGTGTGCCAACAAGGCGGCGTCCTCCAAGGAAAAGTCCAAGAAGTGGAAACAAGCGAAGCGCGGGAGCAAGGAGTCCACGCTCTTCGCTCTGGACAAGGGGTGCGCCGACGACCACAGCTCCAAGGACGAGGAATTCACGGTCTACACAGCGGACGGAGAGGGGAGCAAATCGAGGAAGAGCGGGAGCCAGCCCTTGTAATGATCTTCTTGCTCTTCATTTGTAAACCAGTAGAATTCAACTTCTACGGGGGAGGTGGTTGGTCGCGGACTTGTACCGAAGGAGCGAGAGGACCAGGAGGACGATTACAAGGTAAATGGCGAGCCACACGAAGATGAAGCCGTGTCGGCCTACAATGGCGGTGTAGAGGAGCACGACTAATTGCGGTTTCCACGAGTACAAGAGCGGGTCTATGATGGGAGCTGTTGTAGCTGTTCATTTCTTTAAATGAGCTTGAAGATTGGAAAATTGAATTTTTGGGTCAGCAACAGCAAGCTAGCTGAGAAGGTAAAAAAATCTGTACCGCCATTGAGAATACTGCATTTTGAAAGACGTTCCGTCGTGAATATAGTAAGGTGAAGCTGCAGCATGCCACGATTAAAGCTCTGCAATTTCCTTATGTATTTCCATAATTTCTTTCACTCTCAATAAAGTCCAGATCGCACGACCATCACCAAGAACCGCGCTGACTGTTCACCACCGATTCGGATAACCCTCATAACAAAAATGCTATATAAAAATCTTTTGTTTGCCTGAAACGTGACAACTGGTATAGTACGACATAAATTTGCATAGCCGCGAACCATTCCAATACGGCAATGAATTCGACGGAGCAGGGCGCTAAATTGTCGGGAAAAATTACAGGCGATGTTCCGCTTCGCCGTATGCTTATGTTTCGCTTCGATTTAATTCTTGTTTTGGTGAACGTGAAGGTGAGCCTCTGCTCAAGATCATCTTCATCAAGAGGCATGCCCCGCCCCGCCTCCTGCAAAACGATCGACTACAAAGCACGTCGTCGTGCATTACAACGCACAACTACAAAGACAAACTCATCAACGACCTAGAAGCGGAACAAGATCTAGTACTGGGTTCCTGTTATCGCGGCGCCGCACTTACTTTGCCAACGAGAGGAACTACACTAGCTTTAGTTACTACTACAATGGCGGGATTCAACTCTTTCGTAGGTAATACTAGAATCTCATCGTGGTTTGTTTGGTCGTTGTTTTTTCGCTCCCTCCTAGCCTTTTCAACTTCTTCGTCTTCCTGCCTATCGTTATGTTTCGGTCCCGCACGATTACCAGCATGTCTGCTCGTAGCACAACTCGTGGACGCGAGAGTGAGTCTGAACGCTTCCGAGTGGCAGACCGGCGGCCCCAAGCCCCAGTACGTCGGCGAGGAGAAGGAGCCCGACCTCGTCCTCTCCAACGCGCTCGTGCGAGACCAGCTCGGCCCAGGGCTCGTTCACGACCCCGACGTGTACGTCGATCCCACGACTTCTCGCCCCCACGCGTACCGCTGGAAGGGCGACGCCGACGACGTAACCGGGTTGAGTTGTCTTTTTTCGGAGGACCTGCTCGTGGACTGGCGGCAGATGAAACGGATTCTGTACGTCGCCTCCTACCCCGTTGACCCGCACACGCGCTTGTACCGGACCCTGGGGAAGGTCACCGCCCTGGCCAACAACTTTGGCTCCGACAGAAACATGACGCAGGTGACGGACTGCGTGCTGGGGTTCGTGGGGACGAAACTGTGGACGATGAGCGTGCTGCCGCCCATCCACCTGGTGGAGAAGTTCTTCGACCGGGAGGAGCACGGAAACCTGCTGACGGACTGGTACGTGCTGGCGCTGGACACGCGGTGGGCGGCGCAGGTGGCGTCCGGGTGGGCGGCTGTGCTGTACGCGTTTCTGGCGAACATGCAGGCAACTATGCTGCGCACGAACAGCGGCGCGAACATCCAGAAGAGCATCTGGAAAAGCCCCGACGCGTGCCGGTTTCTCGTGCCGGGGTCAGATCATGATGAAGAGGAGGCGGACGACGCCGGCGGGCGGCGCGGCAGCAGTGATCAGATGATCACTGCAATCGACCTGGAGCGCGTGTTGCAGGCACTCCTAGTGTCGATGTTCTTGCCGTCGAAGCGGGCGGCAGATGCAAGGCTAAAAGTTGTTTACGAAGTAGTCGACGGCGGTGCTGGGGGACGAGCGAAAAACGCCGCGGCGAGGACGAGGGCGTTTGAGGAACTGTTGCAGAGCGCAACTGGAACAACAAATGGGGTTGCGGCGGCCAGCACTGGCTCTAGAGACGAAGATGATGTAGTAGTTGATGACGCGGCCGCAGCCGCCGAGCAGGGCGAGCAGAATGCACGCGCGGCCGATTTTCTTCATTCGCTGCGGCGTGCTGCAGCTGCGTCCCCGACCGAGACCGAAGCGAGTGTCGGGGAGCTCTTCGTGATGTCGGACGAGCAGCTCGCACTTCTTGGTGCGAACGAAATTGCGCAGGGTGAGCCCGGATTCTCCGATCGCTACCTGGGTGGTGGTCATCAAGATCATGTTGGGGACGTTTCTTCTGCTTCGGTACGTGACCGGTTGCTGGATCCCGAGCTCGAGTCGAAGGAGCGTGCGAAAGTGATTACCGCCGCGTGGGGTGCGGTGCGCCGGTCCGAGGCATTGGGGGACCACCTAAAAAAACTGCTGGCCTCCTCGCTGGAAACAGCGAATCACGCCGAGGAGGACGAAAACGCTGCTGATGAAAGCAGAACAGCCGCCCGACTCACGCAGCGATTTGGCGCCGGCATCATGGACTTTTTTGCTCTGTGGGGGTTCCGAACGGAGGACCGCGGCGCCGGATACCGAGACCGTTTGCGCGGGACGGATTCGCAGCCCCACGACTGCCCGCTGGCCGCTAGCTTTCTCGCGCTCGCGGTGGCGCACTTCCTTTATGTGGAAGAGCGTGAGGGCGACGACGTGCTCTTTTTCTGGCTTGACGTCGCGCAGAGGTACATCGCCTTGTACCACGAACTGTACCAATTTACGTTTTCCAACGTGATGTTCTTTCGCTACCCGATTTTCCTCGTGCTGGAGCGGCTCGCCTACGCCTTTCACCAGAGAAATCGCGACATCAACGACCCGTCGATACTGCCGGAGGAGTGCAACCTCGTCTACTGCCCCCCTGGCGGCGAACGGAGAATCAGCGTCGCACCTCCGCCTGTTGCGCCCGGAACAAAAAATCACGAGGGGCGCGTGGTCCCCGACGGCGGAGTAAGAAATATCGAAGACTTGACGCAGAAACTCACCGCGGCGCTGCAGGACGACAATCTCATTGCTGATGAGCACGCACAGTTTTTGACGCCTTCGCGATACACGTGTGACTGCCGCCGCATCTATCAGCCGATCCGCAGGAGCCAACGGGCGCGGCTTTTCCCGGTTCCGTTACCCGCGGAGGTGCGCGCGATCGCCGAAATAGTGGACTCTGGCCTGCGCCAGCTCGAGCTGCCCGGCCTCGCGTGGTCCCCGACTTCAGCAAACGAAGTCGCGCAGCGCTTGCTTGCCCTGGACCAAAGCGAAGTTTCGAGCTCAAGCGCTGCCGTGCACGCTATCCTTTCCGAAGCGCAGCTGTCACAAATAACTGCTCGCAGCCGTGAAGGCGCAGCGAAAGTCGCGCCTGCATCTTCCCATGCACCCATGAAGAAGATGCAGATCGGCGCAGCGAGGACGTCGCCGATCTGCATCTTCATGGTGGACAGCCGTCCCCCGGTGCGACTGGAGACGCTGGATGTAGTGGAGGACGCGTCGTACATATCGGTGGTGTATGCAGTAAACGCCCTTTACGCGGAGCAGCACGGCTATCGGCTCGAGTTCGTCCTTCCAAACGAGGAGCGGCACTACAAGGACCGCAAGGTCGGGTGGGCCAAGGTGAAGATCATCGAGAACCAGCTGCGGCGGTACGGCCCCGAAAAGTGCGCGTACGGGGTGAGCATCGACACCGACGCCTACTTCCGCAGCAGCGAGAAACTAGAAGACATCATCGCGCACTACTTCGACAACGAGAACTGCGACTCCCGAGCAGAAAATGATGAAGATGCGCCGTTTGACGAGAGGCTAGCGCCGCTTCCGCTTGCGCGCGACAACCCGTTCGTAGAAACGGAGCGCGATCGCTTCGTGGCCCCGCCGGGGCCGCACGCGGTCCTGCAAGCGGCTCCATCCAACTTCGAGCAGCACCAGGGCACGACGGCCGCCGCCGTAGAGCGGCAGAAGCAGCGCGTGTTCTCCCCCAGGAGTGCTGCGAATGCGAATTATGCGAACATCGTCTCGGAGAGCAACAACAACCCGCGCTCCTGCCGGCAGAAGGACGTGAAGATGCTGTTTTCGCTCGAGTACCACTACGAGGAGTTCGGGCGGCAGAGCACGCACGCCAACGGGGGCTTCTGGATCGTAAAGAACGACCCGAAAGGGTTGGAGATGCTCTCCGACTGGTACGACGTTCCAACCCGCAACCCGGAGCGCTTCGGCTACTACATGAAAAAGGGCCACAAGGGGCTGAACTACTGCTTCGACGAGGGGATGATGCCGCAATACTGGCAAAACGTGCACTTCGCGCACCCAAAGTACTTCACCGCGCCGCTGGGCATAGTGGTGCGCCACGACTGGCACAAGAAGCTGGGCAACCTACGACACCAGTGCAGAGAAGTGCTACTGCAACGCTTGTTTGAGAGGGACGGGTGTATCTTCTGCAACGGATACCTGGAGCTAGAATACCGAGTTTTAAGGGACGTGGAGTGATGAATGCTGTTGAAGTCCTTCCTATAACCACGCGGTAGAAAAAAGGATCAGGATGTTGACGTTGAGACTCTCACCGACATGCGTCTTTCAAAAGACCGCCCTCTTACTTTGTGCGATCCATTTGAATTCCTTTTGGAACCCCCGAATCATTGCGTTGTTCTTCGTCGCGAAACAAAAAGAAAAAGATGTAGAGGAAGATCTTCCCAAGCGCTTGCACCTGGACGTACTATGAGGTTGAGTTGCATATTAAAAAAGGAGGCTCGTGGTCTAAACTTGGGCTACTTTTGGTATCCCGTGGCAAAGTACGTAGAGAGGACTGTAACAGTAACGGAAACAACGCACGGGAGGAGCGAAGCCGACATCAATGCGTGCTGAGTTGCAACAGAAATGAAAATCGTGAGCGAACAAGAACCAGAACGATGAGTAGAAGAAGCACAGTTGTCTACTAGTACTACTCCTTGCTGGGAAGGGGGCTCCTCTGTCCAGTCAGGAGTTGTTCCAAAAAAAAAGCTCAAGCTCTCAGTTGTTCCAACAACTACTCCACACGACACCTGTTCCTGGATCCCTCCTACTAGCTTAGAAGCATCTACATCACCATCAGGTACAGGTTCAGGTACAGGCTCAGGTCTACAACAACCTGTTTGGGTGGCCGTCTGGCGCGGTAGCGTTTACGCAGGGAGTATAAATTCCGTGTGGGTGTCTGGCGATGGCGCGTTTCTTTGCGCAGGAGCAGGGGTTTGGGTATCGTGAAGCCCTGCTTTCGAACAGGAACGAATGTTGTCACGCGGCTGCCGCTGAGTCGAGGTAGCAGACCGTGAACGACCACGACCACCGCATCAAAACCGGCGTGGCCCTGTGTCGGCGACTCGAGTTCCCCGAGCACTGGAGTCCTGCTTCATGGGCAACTGATCACGAGCACGACCACTCTTCGTCGTCCGAGAAGAAGAAGATGAAGAATGCAGCGCAGCACTTGTATTTGAAGCTTACGCGGCGGCTACTTGCATCCTTCGCGGCAACGGGCGTCGGCGTACCGGGGGCCGGCGCCGCGGCCGTGCCTACTCGGGCCGGTTCTCGGGCGGTCGGTCGTCCTCGAGACAACAAAAGCCTTCTGGACCGCATTGCGGCCCGTCTAGGGGTCGACGGACGCGCCAGGGGGGGGGAACAAGGACACGAACAAGAAAAAATCCGCCTCCTCGTCCCGCTCCTCGGAACAAGAAAAGGAGACGAAGACAACATTCACGATCACGACCACCTTCGACAACAAGAAAAAGCCATTTGGTTCACCAGCAGAGCGGCTGTTCGCCCACGGCATTCAGCACGCTGCGGGATGATCTGATAAGCAATTTGTGATTGTCATTCGTGTTTGTGGACGACACGAACAAAGTTAAAGTAAAATTTTGCGGCGAATAAATGAAACTGGTGAAAACAACATCGCGATCGACGTCGTGCTGAACAATTTTGATTATTTTTAACATAGATAAATAATCCGATTCGAAAATCAAAATCGTGCAGGAGAGGTTCTTCACTTTGCTTCCGGAAATCAATAAGCAGTGATCTATGGGCAGCACTGGAGCCGATAAGGAGCTGCTCGCTGCCTTTCAGCACGGCTCTTGTCCCAGACAGAAATTGTTGCAGACATCACCATCAGTTGCGGAGAAGATACACAGCGTGAAGATCTTCAGATACGAAAATCAAAGAACTTGAACTTGAAGCAAGTACGACTTCGACGTCAACATCCGCAGGTGGGAAAATGTTTGACAATGAATGACAAGAACGAATACGGTGATGTTGTGCCTGCATGGGCACCAACGCAGATATTTTAGTTCGTTTGTAACGGAGGCGCGCAAAGCGCAGCTCTCCTCCAGCTCTCGGAGGCCTCTATTCGGAGACAAACACATCTCATTCCCCTCTCTAATTTCTTCCACTACAACTACTTCTACGCCGACATCAACAACCTCGACCTCCACAGCCTCCTGCTCAATTTCATCAAGCTCAACGTCTACCTCTTCATCATCTTTAGGAGCGACTTTTTCAAGGTCTGCATCTAGAAGTTCTGCTACTTCTATAACACCTACCGCGCCGTCAAAAAACAACCCCACGAAGAACAAGATGCCGTCCTCGGGTATTCGGCAGTTTGTGGAGAGCAAGAACCGGGAGTATGAGCGTCTGCACAGGGCGTTCGAGGACCAGTTTTGGGGCAACAAGATGGCGCTGAAGACGTCGGGAGACTTCTCGCCAGAGCTGTTGACCTCCACCAAGCAGGCCATGGAGGCCTGGCTGGCGGACCCGTTGAACTTGCAGGAAACGCTGCAACTGCAAATGGCGTGCGGAAGCGGCGACGCGGAATCGGACGTGCAGGCACTAGAGATCTTCAAGCGGACCTTCGAGTGCTACCAGATGCAGCCGGAGGCCAAAGCGGTCCGGGACGAAGTCACCAGCCTGGAGTCCGTGTTGGAGCAGAAGAGAAACACTCTGAAAACTGGGTACTTCATTTTTTCCTTGTTTATTTCGCCTTAGAGACCAACATCGCTACTTACTTTATGTACGTGTACCCATCGTACGATCATACATCTTCAATGCATAGGCCTGCGCGGAAAACAAATATCGGTCGATTTGAAGTTGAATGTTCAGACACCTATCAATGACGATGACGAACGAGACCCCCACATCGATCAGGTACGAGTTCGAGGGCAAGCAAGTGGATGTGACTTCTGTCGCCCTCCGGCAGGTGCTCCGCAACAACGAGAAGGAAGAGGAGCGGAAGGCCGCGTACCTTGGCATTCGCGAGATTGGTGACTTCATCACGGCCAACGGCTTCGTGGACATCGTGAAGAAGCGCAACGAGCTCGCGAAGAAGCTCGGGTACGAGGACTTCTACGACTACAAGGTCACACAGGCGGAGGGCTTCTCGAAGGCCCGCTTGTTCACGATACTGGACGTTAAGAAGATCAACCCGTTTCTTTGGGCGCTGTTCTGGCGGTGGGGGTCTTGTTCCTGTAGAAGTTCCTCTGGTACTAGCTATGCATGGTTTGCGTTTGGCATGATGGAGGGGCTTGCGCTGTCTTGTATCTTCTGGTCTCGTCTCTTGTTTTGCTTTTGTATTTGGTCTCGTATGTGGTCCCGTGGTGCTCCTCCTACATGGGAAGTAGCAAACATCCCAAAGTGAAAGTGACAGCCACGAGACGCCGGGGATTCGTCTGTGTCGTCTTGTAGTTGCTCTCGACAACAGCCGAGCGAGCAACACGCCAGAAATGTCGCCGAAGTTATGGGTTTGGGTTTTGAACCCCTCTAAAGTGGACCTGGAGAAAAAAACGAGGCCGACGATGGAGAAGGCGATCGCGTACTTGAAACAAACGAAGGGAGAAAGCGCCTTCGAGCCCTGGAACCTGGCGTTCAAGCTCGCGGGAGATCTCACGAAAAAACAGGACCCGTACCTATTAGAAAGCAGAAAACGAAAAGTGATCATGTGTTAGTGTGGATCGGTTTGTCTTTGTGCAGCTGATCATGAAGCAGGTAGCTCATTTTTGTGGGGTCCGCTGCTGCAGATGTAGAGTAGCTGTTGCAAAAATAGCGCCAATGACAAGTAACAATTCGACTTGTTTTTATACTTATCGATAGAAGAAAGTCAAAGTAAACAAGTACAACTTCTCCCCACACACTCCCGCCGCCCTTTCCGCAGGTACTTTCCGTTCGAGAAGGCGGTGCTTCGTTACGCCGAGTGCTACGCCCGTCTTGGTATTCAGTACGAGGGCGCTACCTTGAACCTGGATCTTCTTGATCGTCCCCACAAGTACAGCAACGGGTTTTGCCACTGGCCCCAGCCCTCTTGGCTCGCGGAGGGCGGCTCGAAGTGGATTCCCTCCACCGCGAATTTCACGTCGCTGGCCATTCCTTCCTCGGTCGGTTCGGGGAAGACTGCGCTGACCACGCTGATGCACGAGGCCGGGCACGCGGCCCACTTTGCCAACATCAAGATGGGTTCCCCGCTGTTCAGCCAGGAGCGCGCGCCCACTTCCGTCGCGTACGCGGAGAACCAGTCCATGTTTCTGGATTCCTTGGTCGACGACGCCGACTGGCGGGCTCTGTACGCGCGGGACCGCGACGGCGCCCCCATGCCCTTCGCCCTGATCGAGGAGGCGATCACGGAAACGGCCCCCTTCGAGGTGTTCACCCTGCGCAACATGATCGCCGTGCCCTACTTCGAGAAGGCCCTGTACGAACTGCCGGGGGCGGAGGTGACGACGGAGCGGATCCGGTCGCTGGCAGACGAGGTG
The DNA here is from genome assembly GCA_005223375.1 of Amoebophrya sp. AT5.2. Classification (NCBI taxonomy): domain Eukaryota; class Dinophyceae; order Syndiniales; family Amoebophryaceae; genus Amoebophrya; species Amoebophrya sp. AT5.2. The sequence continues at coordinate 4,206 of RXOD01005409.1, read as the reverse complement.
GAAAAAATTATCACGGGCGGCCTGAACGGGAGGCCGCTGCTTTCCGTGCCACACATCATGAGCGACGAAAGCTCGTGCTACTACCACGGCTACGTGCTGGCGGAGATGTCGGTGCACCAAACGAGGGACTACTTCCTCAAGAAGTACGGATTTTTGACCGACAACGCGAACATCGGCCCGGAGCTGACGGAAGCGTACTGGCGGTGCGGGAACAGCGAGATGTTTCTGGACTTGGTGGAAAAACTCACCGGGAAGCCGCTGGACGCCGACGCCTGGGTGGAGGAGATCAACACGGAGGTGGCGGTGAAGGTGAAAGAAGCGAAAGAAAGCTACGAAAAAGCAGTGGAGAAAAGTGGAGGGAGTGCTGGGGTGGTGGAAAAAGCAGATCTAGGCTCCCTGAACATGGTGGTGCGCATGGTGCACGGGGACGAAGTGATCGCGGACAGTGAGAAGGACGGGGGAATCGAAGCGGCCGCGAACAAATTCGAAGAATACGTGAAGAAAAACAACTTGTGACGAGTGTCAACATTCTGAGAAAGATAAATTGTGTTGGAGGACGAGAGCGTACGATTCGCACGAACTTGAGGCGGATACGGGTTGTACGGTGGCGATGGATTGCTACTGCGGGGAGGACCCTTACGACGTGTTTGCGAAAGCATGGTACGGCGAGGTCGATGTAACCTACGTGTTCTTCACGAGTGGCTCACACGACGAACTCACATCAGCTCGACCATCATGAAATGATCATGCGCACGACCACAAAGTAGACGATGAAAGCAAGCAGGGGGCGGAATCTACTTCATGCATGCCGTGGAGGAACAACTTCAGAGTCGCCGATCGTTGATCGGGATTCGTTGCCATGCGGCCGCGTTGCGTCAGCTGCTCCAGACGGTGCTTCACTCCCGGATGGAAAGGAATGAACCACGCGCGAGTTGTCGTCCACTGCAGCGACCGAAAAGCCCGACCACACGTCGTTACTTCATTTCATGACCCACCACCGCTTTTCGTTTGAAGCATTTTTTCAACATGACCTCCACTGAAGCACGATCATAGAAGAACGACAGTGACATAAGCTGGCGTACATGGCGTGCTGGTTGCCGTGTGCGTGAAGAAGCCCAAAACGTCTGGCAGAAAATGGAATGTGAACTTGTCGAGGGATCTGAAACGTTAGACTGTCGCGGCACAATGCCGCTGATGAATGAATGAACGAATGTAGGCCGAACCCCCGCGGCCAGGCCACAGTAGACTTCCTGTCGTTTTCGGTCATCGGTACTTTTTCTTTTTGTTTTTCCCTCCGAGGCAGGTTGCGTGAAGAAGCGCAGATCTGCCGAGCGTGTCGTGTGTCCACGTCCAGCAGTTTCTATCCGCGACCGTGACGCCTCATTTTCCTACAGAAATTTGCACACGAGTATGTGTATGTAGCTGCAGTAGACTATACAACAGACACTAAATTGAGTCTGGTCTTGAGACACAACACGGAACAGCTTCACTAAGCACCATAAAAAGCATTTTATTGATTAACACGACCCTGTTGAGCTTGCCCGCGACGCGACGATAAGTTCATTCGATTTAGTTGTCTGCCGCTACTAGAGCACGAGAACGAGACTTAGCAGCATCGCATTGGTTTCGGGCGATCTGAATCCGATCGGGTATGGCCTCACGACCATCTGGAGCTCCCCCCGTCCGGCTCTTCATCGCTGGCGCGGCTGGTTCCGGCAGTGGGAAATCCACGGTCTGCCTCGGGATTCTCGGTGCGCTCCTCGACCCGGAGGGGGACTTCGCCTTGTCGGCAGACGAGCTCGCGTACATCAAGCCCTGCACGCAGGGGATCCAGCAGACCCTCGTGGCCAAGTTCTGCAAAACAAGAGGCATCCCAAGCAGGCACGTCGGCCCCGTCGTGTTCTTTCGGGGCTTCACCCAAAAGTTTTTGACCGGGGAACTGCCGGAAGAAAGCTACCCGACGGCGGGGGCGGTGACGAGACTGAGAGCTGCGGGGCATGAAGATGTTGCAAATCCTAGCGACGAGGACGCGATCTCGACGTCCACCGCCGCAGGACGAGAGGCGACCCGGGACTGCTACACGGCGCTTTTGCGGAAGCGCATCGACGCGGCGGTTGCTGAGTTAGTAACGGAGCAAACCAAGGTGGTCATAGTCGACGGCGTTGGCTATCCCGCAGTGGGCAGCATCTGCGGCGTGTCCAATGCCGACACGGCGTTGATCTGTGACGCTCCGGTGCTGATCGTCGGCAAGCCCGGGCTGGGGGATTGCATCGACTCCTTTGAGCAGGCGCGCGCCTTCTTCCACAGCAGGGGGGCCCGGGTGCTGGGTTTACTCGTCAACCGCGTGAGGCCAGGCGCCGAGATGGAGAAAACCGCCTACGTGCGCGAGTACTTTAAGCTGGGCTCCTGCAGCAGGGGCGCGCGGCTGCTTGGCATTCTCCCGGAGAACGAAATTTTCTCGAAAGTCGACTTTGATTCGTACGCGCCGCCGGGAGAGCATAGCTCCTGCGCGATCACCTTTCGACCACCGCGGCCGGACCAGCTCGCAGTCGACGCGTTGACCGAGGAAGAAGAGCGCATATGCACAGCTTTGGTGGAAAATTTCAGGAGCCACGTGAGCAGCGACGCGCTGCTAAGCATTCTGGAGGCGGCGGGAGGAAGGGGTGGAAAATCGAACTCCAAGGGTTCGAGATCGAGCAGTGGGGACGAAGGTGGAAGTGGCGGGAGGCGGACAAGCAGGGCCGACGAGAACGCCGACGCATGCGCTCTCCAATGACTATACTAATCTTTGTAAAAAAAAAAATTGCTGTATTATTATATATGTTTATGGGTATGGGATGATAATGGTGCGGCCTGGTGACGCGGCTGGGATGCTCTTAGCCTCGACGATACTTACAACGCCGGATCTCGTCCAACGCACCACAACCACAACGGCAAGGGCTTCTTCAGCGAAGGTGCTCGCTTCAGCTAGTCCTAGTGTTCGTCGTCGTGCCTGTGCAACTCGTTCACATGTTTGAGTCGTGCCGCCTGCGGGCCGCGCTCGCTGATGCTGTTGCTATGATGACGGCATCTTCCGTCATCGTCATGGAAAAATGAGAAATTTCGAAGTTGATGCCGAAAAATGCAGCAAATTGGAGTCGATACCTCAACAAAGAAATGCTGCTGGATGCAGATCGTGACTTAAAATAAAGGAGTATTGAGAACAACAAGCATCGACTTCCATCGTGATGTTCATGTTGCGCGAAAATTTATTTTCTGTCGCAGGTAGTAGAAGTCATCTTCATCAATTAGATTTCTCGACAGATTCGAAGCAGTTGAAGTCACTTTTTCCAGCCTGCGTGACGCAATATCTAGCCTACCAGTACCATCATCATCAAGCTACAGGCCAGCGCTATATTTTTTTCATCTGGACAACAACGTGAACCGTCAACGTGAAAGCCAAGGCGCAAGGAAGCGCCCGCTGCTTCGTCTGCTGGTGCTGCCACACGATGCTCTGCTAAAAGCGTCATAGTACATGACCATCAACATCTGAGTACCTTGACATTGGCCTTGACTTCTTCTAGTGACGACGAATTCGACTTGTCGAGCTCGAGTACTAAGACTAACCCTTCCTTGCTCTTCGAAAATGAATTCCTTCGGCGATATCGGCGGGACCGCGGACTTCCAGAGCAACCCGTATGCGCAAGCTGCGAACCAGGACCCCAATCCGTACGCCCAGCAGCAGGTAAAAGTAGAAGTACTAGGTCCTCGTGGGAGACGAAGAGTCAGAGTGCCTAACTCTCAATCTACCAACTTTGACTTTCGGAAACTTCAACTTCTGATGATTGGAATTGGAAATTTAAAACGCCACCAGGCGCATCTGACTCTGAACAAGCATTGAGTATCTCCTCTGTTTCAACAACGTGAACAACGTCCCCACATCTTTACAGCCCAATCCGCAGCAGGGCGGGCAACCCGGTGGCCAGCAGCCGAACGCGATGGCGCAACAGCCTGGAATGCAGCAGCAGCAGCCGCAGCCAGGGATGATGATTGGCATGCAGCAGCAGCAACCCGGTATGCAGCAGGCAGGGGGCATTGGCATGCAACAGCCAGGAATGCAGCAGCAGGGATTTCAGCAGCCAGGAATGCAGCAGCAGGGATTTCAGCAGCCAGGAATGCAGCAGCCGGGATTTCAGCAGCCAGCAGTGCAGCAGCCGGGATTGCAGC
>RXOD01005408.1:0-14262 GCA_005223375.1 Amoebophrya sp. AT5.2 | reverse complement strand
GCCGCTGCCGCAGCGGCAGGGGAGGATTGATTCGTGGAGCTTTGGCATTGGGTTTGGCTGCAGCCATGCCGTTACGGTCTAGCTATGATCGTAACTTAGTAGCAGCTAGGTAGTCGTAGTACTACTACTACCTCGACCTCCTTAGCAGAGTGGTTCATCAAGCAAATCCATCGAGCGAGGCGTGGTGAAACCACCAGCACGACAACGATGTACACAGAACAGTTTGTCGAGCCTTGGCCTGAGTCTCCCCGCAAAATGGCCGGCACTACGTCGAGCCTCTGGCTTTTCCAGATCCAGATCCAGTCGCGAGCAGCGGGTTCATGAAATAAGAACGTCCTCAACAGACAACTCTTCGACATTCGGATGCGTACTATTCGACCATGACACTCAGAATTGTTAGCGTTTGTGCTTGCTAGCGGTTCTAGCCTTCGGGGTGAAGAAAAAACTCCACGCGAGACCTCCTCGTCGTCTAGACCCCAAGGCTTCTTCCTAGGACGACATGGATTTCCCATTCTGATTTTACACCATAGACTATTGTACAACAAAGAAGCTCTGACTATGTATTCACCTAATTTCTTTTGCACTACAAATAAACAATTGAATCCTGCTCGGAGGGGGGATGGTATCCCTACAAAAACGGACCCTAAAATCAACGAGGCAGGGGCGGTAACAACCGGAATGACTCAAAAATTCCATACCTAGTGACTATTAAAGCTAAATGTGCCTACTTTCTTCATCTACTCCAACGAACACAGCTCAATCTAAACTAAACAGATCACCGGAAGTAGAAGGACGAGGAACCAAAGGATCCACTGATGGCAAGAAATAGCGATGCTGAGCGAATTTTTGTCTCTGCTCTTATGAGCATTCCGTGATGTTTGCCAAAAAGATTGCGACTTTTGCAGGCCCACGAAGAAGCGACGAAAACTGGAAAGGATGGGCGGCTGTCGGCCTGTTTCAGAACCGCATTGATTCCGCGACGTTTTTTAGCATTTGATTTCGGACTCGGAGGGAAGAGTCGCAACCGTCTGACCCAGCACACCAATCCTATAGAAAACCAGTTTGGCGGGTAAAGGAAAAGCGATGACAGTATCTACATACATGAATCGTGACTCTGCTGTCGACAGGATGAGATTTATGTAGAAGCCCTTGTGACAACATACGCATACAGGTGTGGCGTGCCTGCCAACATGAGGTGCTACGCTGTTGCGTGCCTGCTAATCGATGACGCGCTGTAGCACCCATATCGCACTGTCGGTTTGTGTGTGTGACAACTCACTTTTGTACTTCGTCTCTCAGCAATGCTATTTCCAGGACGCGTTCGGCGTTCCGCGAACATATAGCGAAAAAACAAGATCTTCGGCAAGAAGTTTGTACTTGCTCGTATCCATCCTTCCTCGGTGGCGATGTCGGGTGCGGCACACGGACATGAACGGCCGCTGCTAGATGTCTGCGGCTCCGGCTCCGGCTCGACCTCGATCTCGAACTTAGGAGTACAAGTCGGCCCGCCTCCGGATGGCAAGAGCGAGTACGAAGCAAAGCTCCAAGCAGGCCAGGAAGGCGATCCCTCCGATATGCCGCACGACCCGAGAACACAACGCATACCCCGATCATCACCCCCATCGTCATCTTCATCATCATCGTCGCCCTCTCCTCGTCGTCCCACATCAACTCTCCGGCTGAAAGACGTATGGCACACACTGGGGCCCCGCTCGCGGTTTTTCTGTAACGGCGCCTGCATCACCGGGCCAGAAGAGGACCTCCCGTACAAGGTCTGCGCTTCTGGATGGATCTTCCTCTCGTCGGTAGCATTCCTCTCCGTGTGCGGCCCGGACTTGTGGCGCTCCTCCGACGGTCTCTGGTTCCTCCCTTTGTGTTAGGCCTTCAAAAAAAAAAACTTAAAAGGACAACGGGTTGTGACGGATATGGGACACGTAGCACCCCTTCGAAGGGGTTTCCTAGGGGGGTTCGTGACGGAGCCACCATTGAGATGTGCTGCAGACTGCGACCCGTCGATCTGTAGACCGATGGCGTGCTCTGGAAGTGTCGCCCTTGGTCGCCGTCTTGGGGTTCTCTACTTTCTGTAGGGTCGAAGGCTCTGGCTCCTTCGAAGGGGTATCGGCGGACATCGACAAGTGATATTAAGGCTGCCTCTGAGTCTGACCAGCGGAAGCCGGTCCTTAACTCAGACCAAATTGAGTTTTTTTTGAGCGGCTCTAACTGTGCGTTGCGGTTCTGCTGGTGACGACCTTTGTGCTCCTCGCCCTCACCGCCTGCACGGATCCGGGCATTCTACCGCCCAGGCGCGTACTGGAGAGGTGCGCCGGGCTGGAGCAGGAGGTGCTGGCGGAACTTGGATTTCACGACGAGGGACTTCAACAACCAGTTACAACATCGCCGCTGCCGACAGTGGTGCGATGGTTCGTTCCGGAAGGCCGTCCGCCGGCCGAAGTAGTCACCGAGAACAGGAACGGCAGCAAAAACAAAAGCAATAGCAATACCAATCAGTCATCAGAGGGAGGAGGACGGGACCGCGGCATGTCCATCAGCAGCACGACTACGGCTGCATCCTCCAGTGAGCGGACGATAGACAGAGAGGGAGCACAGGCCTGTCAGCTGCCAGAGGGAGAAAGGGACGAAAACCGCGTGGTGCAGCGACTGCGAATAACACAGACCTATAGCCGAGTATGCAACCGAGAAGCTTGTCCCGATGTTCCCGCAAAAAGGATGAAGAAGTCGCGTGATGAAGTCTATGGCCTTGCGATCGGAGTCACCGATACCCAGCTCCCGACGCAGGTTTTTCGACCATTTAGAACCCATTCCGAAAAGAGGGACCGATGCTTTCTAGTGCTGCCGAGGTCCCCGCACGCTGAATTTCAAGGAACTCGGGACATAAGTATTTCGCGTTTTTTTCCACCTAGGGTCCGCAGCGCATTCACTTTGGGACAGCACAGCGTAGTGCGCGGGAAGGATTCTGCTCGGGGTCTCTTGCGTCATCTCTCTCCATAAAAAACCGGGACGGGCAGGGACAATAGCTGCCTCTGCATACCGAGGAAACATAGCTACGACATCTTCACTGCGCGCAACACCAGTCGAGAACGAGGAGGAGGAGGAGGATAAGATCTGGGAGAGGATCATCTGTCCCCCCGTGCTGGAGCTACGCGCGAAGCAGGCCGATGTGGGATTCCGGATCTGCCGCGTGTGCGAGATCATTCGTCCGCCCGGCGCGTACCACTGCGGGGATTGCGGCTATGCCGATTTATACATTCACTACTTCACGTTCACTGTTGACTTTATCTTAATCTTGATTCAAATCATTCTATAGCCGGGGGAGGGAACAAGATCCTTCATCGCAGGAGGCCTCTCGGGGTGCAGTTGCAGAGGCAGACAGTGACAGATTGTAGTCGGGGATGGGTTCGCTCGGGAGCTGCCTGGTCGAGTGGGAGTCAGAGTCTGAGATTGTCCGGGAAAGGTCTCGTCCGGTCCTTGGACGCCTTCCCGGTGCCTACGGGTTGCATGGCTCCCAATGCAAGCAGAGTATGCCGATCTGCTGCGTGATACTTTGAGTTTCTCAGTCCGCGAATTGAAGTAGAAAAAATCTCCATAGCGGCCAGTGCGTCCGGAGGCTAGACCATCACTGCCCCTTCGTCGGCACCTGCATCGGCTTGCGGAACTATACTTTTTTCTGGCTGTTTCTGGCGAGCCTGAGCTGCCTGGGCGTATGTGTGGTACTGGGCATGTTTGTGTGGGCGGGGGGTGGTGTTGCTGCTGGCAATGCTATGTTTGGGGGAGTGGTGGGTGCAGGAGCTGCGGCGCAGGACGTGGCCGGAAGTCAGGGAGGAGCAACTGGCGAGAGTCAGGAAGCATGGGTGGTGGGAGTCGGTCTTAGTGGTGGCGTCGCAGGCAAAGGCGTACCCGTACCCATACGCACAGCAGCAGCCCCCGACAAGAGTGCACATGAGAAGCTCTCAAAAACTGCGGTCGTCATTCTTGCGATCCTCGTCGGCGCGCCGACGGTGATTCTGGCACTGCTGGTGGTCGGGTTTTGCTTCTGCCACTGCCTGCTGGTGCTGCAGGGCAAGACGACTCGGGAGTTCCTCCGTCCTGACCGCGTCACGTTGCAGGAGCGCATGCGCAAAACGATTCTGTTCGCGAAGCGAGGCAGGAGCTTGCTGGACGGAAATCGAGCAGTGGAGGGTGAAGATGACCGGGTGGAAGGCGGTAATGGGGACGCTGCGCTGCGGGACGACCCGTTCTGGCAACAGGTGTAGAGACGATACTTTGCTTACCTGGGCTGCAGCAATGGTCTTTTATTTCACATAAATCACACCCTAGGAGGATTTTTGCGCTGCCACCGATCAAACCGGCGACAGGTTGACAAACTGAGTGGCGTGCTATCGCACAAAAATACTGAGAATCTTTCTCAAAAGATAGAGATGACTCTTCGAAAAGTAAAAGAAGAGCTGAGTCCTTCAGGAAATTGGGAATGAGTATTCTAAGCCTAAGCGATGGAAGCGATAGAGTTATCGCAAAAAATGAAATGTTGAGGACGAGCGCGCTGCGAGCAGAAGGCTGTTCCCGGCTGCGTGGACGGCACTTTGATTTTTTTTACGACAAAAACGTGCGCCAGCAGATCCCGGTCTCGTGAGTGTGGCTCCAGGGGAGTGTCGACGTTCGTGGCTATCAGTGAAGAAGACAAACCCGCCTAGAATTCAGTAGTGGTAGTCGTGTAGCCGTAGCTGTACTCGTAGATTTACCGGAACTTCTTCGTGTCTTTACCTTTCTTATTTCATTTCCATCTGTAGCAATTGAAATTCTTCTCGCCACTTTTTCGTGTGTAATGTTTGTAGTGCAACTCCAACTCCAAGTACTCGAACAGTGGCATCATACACTCAGACAACAGACGCAAGCGCGAACTGCTACACATAGGTAGAAACAAATGAACATGATCAAGCGGCTTCTGGCCGCGAAGACGAAGTTTTTTGGCATTCGGCTCCCGCAATTGAAGGAAGCAGCAGATCCGGAACCGGAGCAGACGTGTCGGGACGAGTGGAACAAATTCAGCAAGGAACAGCAGCTCGAATGGCTCGGTTCGAACGCGAACGCGGCTTCCGACGCCGGAGCGGGCTCATCCAGTTCGCGGGCGGACGCTTCTGGTGGTCCTACAAAAGGAACAGATGCAGCCAATTCGAATGCAGATGGAAGTAGCGGCTCCTCGTCCACAGCCACACCAGGGGCCGGCGCGCCCTCCTCGAGCAGCAGCTCCAAATTCGCGGCGCGGATGCTCGAGGAGCAGAGGCAGAAATGGGACAAGGAGAAGGCACTCTGCCCGCTGGGGAGGCTTCCGAAGCGGTCCAGGCTGGCGGGGCACGACCCGGACTCATTAATCTCCGAGGAGGAGGCCAAAAAGATGCGCAAATTGTCCGCCAAGGAGAGTCAGAAGACCGCGCCGCGGTTCGCCGTTCCGGTATTCGGCAAGAGAGCTGCGGCTGAAGCTCCACCTCCTCCGGCCACCGGCGGAGAGCAGCAGGCGCAAGGCGCGGCAAATCCAAATCCCAAATCGGCCAATGGCCAGACGTCGTCATCGTCCTCCTCCTCGTCCGCAAGCAACTTCCTGACGCTCGCGGAGAAGTTCCGGGAAGAGATGGCGGCCAGAAACGCGCGCGGAGAACTTCCGAGAGTGGTCACGCTGGCGGACGTGGAAGTGTCGCTGAACATGTAGGATGCGAGACCAGCGATGCGATCGATAAAGCGCCCAACGAACTGGTCTTAAATCTAATAGTGCTAGTGAGAAGATGATGGCTCGCGCTCGAAACTAGCGCCAAGTAGCCACTAGTAGTGCGTTGGCGATGGCGAATGCCCTTAGCGATGGCGAGTGCGGATTTTGAAGGCGCTCTGAAAATTCATACCCGGCGCGATGGGGTATGGGATAAAAGAGATGCCCCATTGTCGTAGTCATTCGAAAGGGACTGAAGAGGCTAAGCAATTGTATTGGGAGGTATAGGAAAGTGGTAGTCCTCGTAGCGAAAAGCCGTGGTTGTAGTACCTAGGGCCTGAAAGCGGAATAGAACTAAAAGTAAGAGGGGGCCCGGAGTGGCGATCTAGTATTGTCAGCTGTAGGTATAGGCTGCAGAGGTACAAGGCCTGCTGCGGATCATCCGGCGGGAAGCCGCCTCGCTACGCCCACTGTGAACCTCTTCTCAGGATTCATAGCCAAATGACACCTCCCCGAAGAGGCTCCCCATAGGTTTTCACTTACCATCAGTGTTGCCTCTGACTTACCATCGCTGGTCCTACGACCTCCATAACATGCCAAAACTAACGAAAGACAGCATCTTCGAGATGCCGGGGGTGATTCCCAGTGCTGGGGGCGCGCCGCAGGGCGATCCAGAGCTGGACGACTTGCGCGTGGAAGATGTGGGTGACAAGCGGGACATGCGCACACAACTCAGGGACGAAGTCCGGTCTCGCGTGCAGGAGGAAAGGCTGCGAGCGGCGATACGCCTGGAGCACAAAAACAAGTAGCGGCTTCCTTATATTTTTATTTTCATTTTCAGCTAGCTCGATTCGATGATCGATTTGATTGTGAGTTCGATCATTCATATGCGACAATCGAGGTCGACTGGAAGCTAGAATTTGCATCAAGAAGATGCCGCAGAAAAACTACGCTGTGCCGAGATAAGCAAGAAAGTGCTCAGGAGTCAAACTTTTTCCTGCTCCGCTGTCCGACGATCGAGTCGACACCTAAGATCAAATGCGTCGTTATAGTACTAGCATCGCCATCGGTTTGCCTATTCCTTTCGTATTCGTAAGTCGTCTCACAGACTCGCGCGTGGTGCCTAACTTTGTGTCGTTGTATCGTGCGGTCGTGATTGCTTCCTGAAAGACGTGGTCTTATCCTGAAAAATCCGTGTTACACCCCGTTTCCGTCTGATCGGTGTCGTTTCCGACCGTGCATGGTTCGTTTATTTTCGTCGTCGTTCCTCGGCATCCCGAGCAGTATTTTGATTCGAAGGCTCCATCGCTACTTCATGCAAGCGCCCCATAGCTGTATAATTTTCCAGCGCGGCGAGAAGAGCACACGCCCCAGCAAAGTAGACGCACTTTTATCTCTCCCACCCGACCTTTCGGCCCCCGTATCATACAGGTGCAAAACCGATATTACTGTAGTACCAGTCTCTTCTGATATTGCTGTAGAACCCAGTACATACTCACTGCCTTTCATTGACGGCGGAATCTCTCGTCGTGTTTCATCGATTGGTCCTCCTCGGAATTGATAGGATGCACAATTACCGAGTCCTCTTCAGTCTCTCAGTTTCCGGGTGCGGAAATTGTTACGCATCGGGCGTTCCAGTTCCCGTCGCAGAAGATGGCGATGTGCCGCCACCTCCCGCGATCTCCGCGGCGGGGGACTTTGAGGTTTCCGGAAAAACGGTCTTCGCGGCAGAGGAGTCATTGCCCGTACCGTCCCGCAGAGGACGGCGAGAATCCGTGCTCGCATCAGCCTCCGTGCTTTCGGGCGTCGACGTGAGCCACAGCATCATGCTGCCTGAGACGACCGCGACGTCGTCAAACTCAGAGTCTGGCACAGATCATATTAGAGCGACGACATCGGTCTTGCTGCAAAAGAGTCAGCGCGCGGGGGAGAGTGAGGTGCAGGAGGGTCAGACGATGGCTGGAGCATCGCGGCAGAGATCAGACGGGCCCTCGAGAAGCCACCAGCACTGCGACCCCGAAGGCACTGGGGATTTCGAGGCGGTGGGGAGCATCGGTTCCAAAAATCTGGTGATGGACAGCACGGAGTTTCACGAGGTCCAACCTCCCCCCCTTCTTCACCCGCCCCGTGGCTTCGACCCCCACCGGTTGTTCGACCACTTCGGCGACCATTTTCGGGGGAATGAGCCAGGGGATCTGGATCTTCCGCGGGAGCAGGAAGTAGACGACGGCAGCCTCGAGTTCGACTCCGAGCAGCTTTTCCTGTACACGCTGAACCAGGAAGGGTTCCAGTACAAAATCCCCGCCACCAAGGTGCGAATCGCGGAGGACCTGAACGGGTCCCGTCAGGCACAGACCTGTAAGGCGACCTGCCAAAGCCAGGAGGAGATGTTCGCCAACTCCCATTATCTCTGCGGGGGGTTCTCGGTCCAACGGAAGCAGAAGGGTATAAGCGCAATGACTTCTGAGGGGTCTGCATCCTTCTCGGAGCAGGAATCTTGGTGTCTGTCGTTCTTCGTGGGCTACGAGAAGTGGCCGTTCCCACTGGGCGACGCGGAGGACACGATCACGTGCCGGCGGGTGTACGGGAACCACGTGGTGCTCATTGTGATCATCTGTGTGTGTGCGGTGGTGGTCCTGGCGGCGCTGTCTGTGGTGGTGGTGTGTCTGGCGTGTGGAGGTGGTCCTCGAGCTCGGAGAGAAAACGACATCTACGGAGGACCCGACGACGATCACTACTCAGGGGACGAGGGCGTGTCCGATCGGGAAGATATGATCGTCGAGTCGCAGGGGGAAGTCGTTGTCGTGCAGGGGGAGATCAAAGACCCCTACTCCTGGGAATTTCCCGCAAGCCACCCCAAGTCGTCCCAACAGTCCCCGCGGTCTTCCCCGCGGTCCGCGGAACAGTCTCCCCGCTTTTCCGAGAAACAGCTGTCGAGCCAGGCAACCTTCGGCGACAGGAACAGCGCGGCGCGACAGACCGGAGCAAGTAGAAGTGGAAGTGCAGCTGCGGGTGGAGAAGCTTCTTCTAAATCAAATCCTAGTGGTGCCACAGACAAAAGTAGCAGTGCGAGGATGTCCTCAACTCACTTGGCTGGCAATGTCGAATCGACATCGACTGCTGGCCGCCGCTCGTTTCTCGGGACCAGTTCGGCGGAGGTTTCTCGGGAAGCGGCGGCCGCGCGCGGGGCGTCCTTGTCTGGCTCCGAGGCGGCTCTTCCGTCCGAGTCCCCGGCCTCGACTCCCCGCGGAGCGGCACTTCACAGCGGCAAGAAGAAGCCTAGCAAGAAAACGTCTTCTCAGTCACCGAAAAGCGGAAGTGCGACTGCAAGTGCCAAGAAGGAAGTTGGCTCTGAGGCGGCTTTAGCGTCCGACTCTCCCGGTCCCGCAACTCCCCGCGGGGGGACGGACGCAACCGCAAGCAAGAAGAAGGCTACGAAGAAGATTGTGTCAGCCACTGCGACGAAAGCGAGGGCCTCTGCGCCTGAGGCGGTTTTACCGTCGGACTCCCCGCTCGCAAGTGGAGGGACAGATGCAGGTAAGAAGAAAGCCGCTACGAAGAAGCCTTCGAAGTCACCGACTGCGGCGAATAAAGTGGGGGCGTCTGCGGACGAACCGGTTTCACCGCCCGTGACACCGCCCGCAAGTGGAGCGACAGACGTCGGCAAGATGAAGGGCGCTACGAAGAAGCCGTCGAAGTCACCCACTGCGGCGAATAAAGCGGGGGCGTCAGAGGCGGTTTCACCGCCTGCCACACCGCCCGTAACTCCCCGAGGAGGCCTGAAGAAAAAATCTACCAGCAAAGTTCTCGTCTAACGATCAACGTCTGTGTCAGTGCCCCGCATCGGTCACCCATTGTGTCCGGAGGGTCCGCGAAGGATGCGAATGCGGGTGGTAAGGAACTGGGGGAGGGCAAAGACTTGTAGATTACACACGGAGGACGGATATTATTACAAAAGTGACGACAGCAGCGGAAAGCAACACTGGAGCTGGGCAAGAGCGCTTTTCGTTCTCTCACGACCATTTGCAAGCAACTCGTTTGGCTCCAAGGAAAAGGTCAAGGAATGGCCTGAGTTTTCATTTGTGCTAGGCCTAGGGCCATGAAACACAGATACAACATATCGGAACTGTCATTGATTTCGAATTTACCCGCATGATATAATAACTCGTGGACTCGTCCCGACGTCGAGCCCAAGCCCGACGCAAAAGCGGAAGAGCGCGACGCCGATGCGCCGAATCGATTGCGTCAGGAAGGCAAACCAAATTTTCTCCCTTACCATTCGGTTGCCTTGGTCGTACTACTTCGTCGTCGTCACCCGTAGGCTTTTTCGTTAAATGAAATATGGTCGTGGTCGTGAGATGAACAAGCACGCGGTCTGTAACTGTAGTACCCATGATTGCTCTAGTGTAAATTGCATGGCGTTCCTTATCTTTTACTTTTCCGTCTCGGTGCTGAACTGACTGTCCGTTTGAGAAGTTTTCTTTTTTCTTTCGTCCTGCGACGTATTCGGTTGCGTTCCGTCTTCGTGTTGCGGTACCCACGCAAGATCACCACTTGAGTACCCGAATTCCTCCACTCATTTCTCCAGGACCACATAGTTCGTTCCCCTTAATTTCTCGAAAATGAACCACCTTGTGCCACCCCGAATTAGAAACGCGTGCCACTGACGGACACACACACACACACACACATGTTTTAACACTTCCATCTTACGCAAGTAAGAACATCAACCCTGTAATTCATCAATCCCCAATTTCGATATAGTTTCGATATTGCCCATTCCATTTAGAAGATGTCGCCTCGCGACTCTTTTTTACTTTCTCTCCTTTTTGCAGGTGGTGGGGTCCCAAAAACCGAAGGGTTCACCATCCATGTGGAGCAGCGACCCTCTCCTCCCCGAGGAGCGATGCCTCGTGGCCGCCATCATGGGGACCCGGCGGCTGCAGTTGTTGCGGCCAACAGCAAGGTGGAGGTGCGCGATCGGGAAGGCGAAGGCGGCGCGCGTGCACATGAACCACATCAGCCCGTTGCAACCGCAAGCGCAACCAGAAGCACAGACGAGGCGGTAGCACGTGATCGGTTTGTCCCCGTGCTGGCTCCCCTGGATGCAAAGGTCCGGGAGTCCTCTCTACTTTCGTTCCCCTCCCTGGTGCAAAAGGGCATGGCGTTTTTGACGAAAACGGCCTCAGAGCATGACATCGGAGTGGGCTGCGGCGGTGAGTACAAGGCGTGGCCCAAGGACACGGGCGGCGACCTCGAAACCAAGAACATGTTTGTAAACCCGAGCAATGTGAAGAAGAAATACAACGAGAAAGCCGCACTCATGAAGCCAGAAGCCGAGGATGCCACTATGCGTACATTTTAATCTTGATGTTAGTGTTACCCATCTTGATCGGTTCCCGCTTATAGTTGTAGTGTGGCTTATTTGGAAGTAAAGATTTTTGCCATCGCTCCATCGCGCCAGCCATCGCACCGCACCGAAAACAGAGATCCGCGCAAGCAGGATGCCCTTCACGGACGAGGACTTTCCAGCGGGAACACGCTCCAACAACAAGCCCCAGATGGCGATCGATAGGTGCCAGGAGATATGCAGCTACTCCCCGTCGGCACACAAGGGGCTGAGCTGCTTCGCCTTCACCATGTACAGCTATCATTCACTCACGACTTCCGGGGCCCGGGACGAGTTCGAGTGCGTGTTCTTCTTCGAGAACAAGAACTCGCTGAAGATAGCCGTCGACTCGAAGTCACTGAACACTAAGAACGATGAGGAGAAAGAGGAGAGGCACGTCCGGGCGCTGACGTGCGTGAAGACGGCGAAGCTCCAGTTGTGGGTGTACGCCGTGCTGGTGCTGGTTGCGCTGGCGCTGCTGGTCGCGGTTTTCTGCGTTTTCTGGTGCTGCTGCTGCAAGGGGAGCGGGACGGAGAGCGCTTTGCACGCCGGGGAGAAGGGGTGCTGCGGGGCGTGCTGCGGGGGCGGAGAGGGAGCGGACCAGTGGGGCGGGCGAGCCTCGGGACGGGGAATTAAGGAGGGGAACAGCCCATTTTCCTGGACATAACGGAGGGAGTGGGAGTCTTGTATAGTTGCTGGTCTTGTGTGGTCTGTCTTGTCTTGAATTTGGTGGTCATCCTGTATATTATTTCGTATTTGATGTTGGTGCCATTTTTCTCGCTGGGGAACTAGGGAAGGAGCTAGCGCATAGCGACGGACAGGAGGCGCCAAGAATGAGGCGGCGCGTTTTTCTGTGTTGTCTCGTATTTTTCATTTTGTGGTCTCATCTCATATATTTTTCGCGACAAGTCCAAACGAGGACGAGCAATAGCGGCCGGAAATGCCGCCGAAAATGGGTTTTTGCATCCCTCTAAAGGAAACGCCGAGGAACAGCGATTGCGGCAGCAACGCTGGCGACAGCAGCGGCTGGCGCGAGAGCAACGCGAGCAAGCGAAAAAGGGCGCCGGGAAGGGCAACGAGGCGGGCGGGGGGCGGGGGCCGAGGGCCGGTTCTGCCGGCGGCGGAACACCAAGCCGGAAACCGTCACCGGCAGGACCACGCGGCCCGACCTTCGGCGGCGGGCGGGACAACAGCGCCGGGGTGTTTGGCGGTTTCTTTGGCTGAGCAGTGAGCCCATTATACTCGATTGCCGAGAAGAACACCCATATTACCAAGAACTATTAATTTTCGATGGATCTCAGCTCTATTTATGCTTGCTCGCGATGATCAGTTCACTGTTGATACAAGGAAAACTGCTCTAAAATCAACGGCAGGTTGCTGCGTCATCGAATATCTTCAGGATTTGCAGCTTCGTTGTTCGTGCAGTTCTTTACTGTTTTGATAAAGCGTCCATGTGGAGGACCATGTGACGCCGGGCGTCCAATGCGAAGGTCCCCAAAGGATTCTGTTGGCTTCCTATGCATTGGTCGTGCTGAAGCAGAGTAACTAGTGCTGGAGCTGAACCTGAAACGGAACAACAGTCGCGTGAAGCTCCGACGCTCAGAGGTACAGGAATGGTATACACGCAAGAATGGACGGTGAAGCATGAAATAGACGGTGGCGCCAGAGCAGTAGAAATAGACCGTGAAGCATGAAAAAGGACAAAGGACAGCTTCAATCGGACTGCTCAACATTCGCCCCAGCATTTGGCAAAAAAGATTGTATTGCAATAAAAAGCAGCGAAAATAATGGAGGATGCGCCACTAGAACGGTTCTAACTGCTACCTGAGCCTGCAATGCGGTCGCCCGCCCGCTCGGCACTCGCGGCGTTGAAGTAATCTGGCCCTTGCTATCGGCGTATCGAGGAAGAAGTAAGGCCACGGACGAAGGCGCCAGCCGTCCTCCGGACCCGCGAGGATGGGCAATAAGGTTCTCACTGCTTACAAGGTCGACAAGCAGCCCTGTTGCGAGGGTTTGGAGGTCCGCTGGACGTGCTACCCGGCCGCGCACAATGACCGGCCAACCGATCCGCTTACCGTCTTTCTCTTCGAAAAGAAACTCCTGGACAAAAATAGGCAGAAGGATGCGGTAAACGAAAATTTGGAACATGGATTCTATAATTTTTCCGCTGCGAGAGCGAGGAGGAAGACTACTGCTGCTGGAGCTAATCGATCGAAAGCTTGCTGTTGCCGAAAACTAGGAGATTGTGCTACTGCATTTGCAGGTGGACTTTCTTTAGGGTTTAGCTGTCTCGAGTTCTAGCTCGAGCTACGGCCATCACTTATTTTCATTTTAGCAATCTTTCTATCCGCCAGTCGTGCCATCGATGTTTGTGTTTGTTTCTGCCCCGGACACCAGGTCGTCGAGAACCTCCGCCGCGACGCACAAATGCTGCAACGACTACGGCACCCGAACATTCTGCACGTTATGGAGCCTCTGGTCGAGGAGAAAGCGACTTTGGCTTTTGCGACTAAGCCCGTCAAGGCCAATCTCGCAACGCTGCTGGAGCGGGTACAATGTATGAATTTTTAGACCTCGGAATTTATTCCGGTGATTTTGCAGTACTATGGATTATTTTCGGTGTCTCTGTCTTGCATCCGATGAAAAGGATACTTGTTCTTGATGACATGTTGAATGAACGATCAGGCCGGTGGCGAGCTCACTTCTTTGGAGATGAAGTGCGGGCTCCTCGACGTCGCCGAAGCGCTGCGGTTTCTCCACCAGGACGCGAAAACGGCGCATCTCGGCATCGCGCCGGCGCACATTTTTGTGACGGAGCACGGCCGGTGGCTGCTCGGCGGCTTTGGCTATGCCCAACAGGGCGTCGTGAAGGGCACTGCCCAGGACTGCGCTTTTGCGTTTCAAGCGGACGACTTCTCGCAATATGGCGAGACCAGATGGTAAGTTGCTAAGTGGTGAGTCAGTGAAATCTTAGGGGGGCTCTTCGGGTTCCCTTTTGGTGATCCTAAAAAGAGGGCACGAGTTGGAGAAAAGCCGTCCTTTCGCAGTCGGCGGGTTTGGCACTCTTGCACCGTATAGCCGACATAGCGAATCGCTTTCGGGCCCTATCGCCAATGTAGTCAGCAGCTTTCCGTTACCGCTGCATCCCTCTTCCTCC
>RXOD01005407.1:0-14265 GCA_005223375.1 Amoebophrya sp. AT5.2 | reverse complement strand
CCCTTATTCCTCTCTTCCTTCCTGCTCGGTGAAATAAACGGCAACGCTGAAATAAACGGCCACTAACCATCGCTGGTCTCCCTCCACCATATTCCTCAGCGAGGAGTTCTCGGACTGCAGTTCCTTGATGCTCGCGTCGCGTGATTTGCACTCCTCGGAGAGCTTCTGCTTCAAAAACTCGATGTGGTCCTCGTGCTTGCGGACGACCTTGCGCACCCGGTCGTTCTGCTGCTCCTCCAGCCCGTTGCGCTCCGCAATCTTCGATGCCATCTAAGAACGCGAATGAGGGTGATGGTGGTGGACGTGGATAAATTCAATGAAATAGAGATTTTTTTCGATTTTAGATACTGCTTATAGTTTCTGAAGTTTAGGATGGGGATGTGCTCCCTTTTTTCTACTAAACGCAAAATTGTAATTGATTGATCATCCAAATCCAAGAACAATCCGAGCAGGCGGGACAACTAAAGAACATATTGAAGGAAAAGGAGTGTACCGTTACCGACTAAAAACATATTAAAGTAGCGTTGGTTTATTAGACAGCTCCAGGAGTATAGTACCGACTTCGAGTGTTTCACGTTGTCTTCTAGTTTCTTTTTCTCCAGCGAGAATTTTTGCTGCATGTCTCTTGCTTTTTTCGACTCCGTTTCGAGGTTGTCGGATTTTTCCGACAGCATTGCGAGCTCCGATTGCATCTTGGCCATCTCCGCCCGGTCGCCCTGCCCCCCCTTGTACCGCGAGTCCAGCTTCCGGAACTCGTCCACGAGAAAGTTTGTGTCCTTCTCGGTGAACAGCGGAACTTCCGACAGCGCGTCGTCGATCTCTTTCCCCCACTGCGCCACCGACAGCTTATTCGCGCCAGCTGCAGATCCTCCTCCGCGCCCCCCTCTGCTCCCGGGCCGCGACTTCGAGCCCGCTCCTGAGGACGCCGAGCCCCCGCCCGCGCTCTGCCACACAGACTGAAGCAGAGAGTCCTGAGTCTCTGCTGCAGTCTGTGTGGCAGAGCGCGGGCTCGTCACCTCCTCCTGCTGCCCGCCTACACCAGCAGTTTCAACATCTCCGCCCAAAGGAACTGCTGGCTTCAGCGCCGACAGCGGTCGTCTCTCCAGTTTCAGCTCGTCTAGGTGCACGCCGCCCGGGTTCGCCAGGCTCGCCGTCGCTGGTCGCACCGGGAGCCCCTTCGTCAAAATCTGCTTTTTGGACAGCAGCAGCTTCTTCAGAAAGGTTTCTTTCTTGCGGCAGTCCTGCTCGAACGCGCGCCGGTCGAGCTCGCGCTCCTTCCTCAAGGCAGAGAGGTCGACGGTCTTGTTGAACAGCTGCGACTCGAACTCGGTTTTTTCCACGCGGATCTTCGCCAGCTCCTTCTCCAGCGTGGCACTGCGCCGCTTCTCTGTGGTCGGACCAGCGATGGTGGTTGGCAAAATTGGTCCTTTCCCCTACCGCTTCGCTTCCCTCTTCTACCTCCCCTACGGTTCTTCCCCAGCGAGGGAGTGGGAGACCCGCCTCCTCCTAAGTACTTTCCCCACATCTATGAGGCGTCCGCGTCTCTGAAACCGCCCGGCGCTGACGCACTCGCCAGGAGCCAAGTGGGGACCCATGATTAGTTACACAGTAAGAAAGTACTATACCAGTTGCCCACTTACCATCGATCTGGTCTCTCCCTATTTTCCTCCTTCAGCTTCTTGTCGGTCTGCTTCCACTTCGTTGTCGTTTGGTCCAACTGCCGCTCTAGCTTGCCGACGTCGCCTGAAGACTTGCCCCGCGCCAGCTTCTTCTTCGGCGACACGCCGGACGGAGACGCGGGACCTGCGAAACGTTCAATATATATATAACGTGTGAATTTTATGTGAAAAATAAAAACATCGTCTACCGTTCAGCGCGCTGCCCCCGCCGGCTTGACTTGGGCTGCCCATTGCGGAACTGTTTGGCGACTCGGCCGGTAGCTTGGACGGATCCACGAGCCCCTCATACCCGTCGCCATCTCCCAGGCGCGTGGCCGCGGTATCCAGCAGCAACGGGTTGGCCTTCTGCGCGAGAGACAGGATGGATTGGAACCCGAGGTTCTTGTACCGCGGCGTCTCTATAGGCGCGTTCATGGTCATTCCCCCGCTAGCCGATGCAGAAGATGACCCCCCTGCTGCCCCGAGTGTCCCCGAGAACGAGTTGTCCTGTCCCCCGGGAGTGGAAGCAGCGCTCGGCATCCTTATTCCTTGGCGGTTGATGTTGCAGCCGCAGCACTACCTCCACTAGCAGCTAGGTTTCTTGCATTGGGCTTGCAGTCTCACTTGCAGCCAGTTTACCGCGGACCTATTATACTTACGCTTGCTGGGTTGAAAAAAGAACAGGAGACGCAGGTTTGCGTGCCTATCGTGCTCGTACAGCACGCCTTGTGGCCTGCACGTGCTCAACGAGTTTGTTACCTCCGTCAACGACTTCCCTCCCACGTCCGCCCTCTCAACGAGTTTATCTCCCACATGGTCCCTCAAGATCGATACGAAACGCGCGGAGAAGGCGAAGCAGCTAGAAAGCTCAAATTCTTTTGGATCACATACAACCAGCGCTGCTCATCTCAACAGGCTGGCGTTGGTGCTTTCGTATTTGATTTTGATGTCCAATGAATGAGAAAACAAGAAGTTCTGCGACACATCACATCTTTACGTACTTGAACTTGTGTTCGATCTTTCGTAATCGATCGTGTCCTCACGGCTAAAGCTAACAGGAGATACCGATACGACTACGTCTACGAGCACCGCCTTCTACTCGCTCAGAGCATTGTGTGGTCGTATGGGTTTGCCGTCGAGTGTGCCTCCGTGAAGACGATTCTGGCCACGCGGTCCGTGTGTTCGTTCGCGTCCGAGGTGAACCCCCCGGCCTCCTCGCAGGACTCCTCCCCGCTCGTCGGTGGGCCGAAAAGGAACGACGACGGGCGGGCATACTTGTCGTTTAACACTTTCGGAGGTGCGCCGAGGACTCCTCCTGCGCGCACCACCGGCGGGTCGTCGTGGAGGTGTCGGAGGTGCGCCTGGATTGTGCGTCCGGCGTGGCGGTAAATTTTGTGTTTCCGGGCCGACGGCCACAGAAAATCCTGGTTCGAAAGCAGCTTTCCATTTCTTCCACTTCCACTCGTTGTTGTTCCGACCTCAACGAACCCGAACGTCTTCGACATGGATGCCTTCATTCTTCCCCACAGCGATTTCTTCTTCTTTTCCTGCTGCATCAGTTCGGGAATCACGCTCGCCGGCCTTTTTTCCGGATCCGCCACCCACGGCTGCTCGCCGCGGGCGTTTTTCATACCCCCCTCTTCATGATCCCCCTTTCCCTTCGCCGAAGACGACTCCACCTCTACTTTGTGGTAGTCCTTCAAAGCCGCTCGCGCGCCTTTTCGCCTGCAGGTCGCGTTTGCGAACTGCTGCCGGTAAGGCTTCACGCGCTCGAACACGATCTCGTAGCTGTGGAAGAAGTCGTCCCGCTTCGGGCAGATCGGAAAAAAACCGAGATTGTTGCCCACGATCGGCTGGAGTTCGTTTAAAGGAAGAAACCATTTCCGGTTTCATTTCTGATCTCGTCGTGCCGCGGGGTGTCTGGTAATCTACGCGACACAGTCACAGTACATGTACAACACAGAACTTTATACCGCCAGTGAAATATTATCGGAGACCCGACGTCTTCAACACTCAGTCACCACCGACAAGCCGCTTTGACTCCTTGATAGATAGGCCGCAATCGACCCGGAGCGAAGGCAGCCGCAGCTTTGCCGCCCTTTCCCCTACAATACAGGACATACAACGCGCCAACGCATCAATCCGACCAATATCAGTTAAATCTAAATGCGTCGAGTACAATGTTACGTGTGAAATCCAAGACCAAGCAGGACCCTTGTTATGGAGGCCAATCTATCCCTACCACACAAACTATCGGTGACGAAGTACTATCGGTGACGAACTACTATCGGTGACGAACTGCTACATCATCCGAGATCCGTGTCGGGAAATGGGACTCGTCGCCCTCGTCTCCTTAATTCGTCGTCCTTGTTCGAGGCCAGCGGAGTGAGGTCGTCCAAGCGGTTCGAGTAGTTCATTCTGTACACCTGGTCCCAGTGCACCGCGCCCGTGCTCAGGTCGCGCATGAAGACGTGCAGGTTGCCCGGAATCGGGTCCCGAAACACAAAAACCGGGTGCGGGTGCAGCAGCGCCGACGGGGAACCACCGGCGCTGGTGCTCTTTCCGACCTTCGTCCCCTGCCCGCCGAACCACTGCGCCGGGCTGCGGCAGAAGACCCGACTCGCCGCTCCGTCGGACCCGCCGTCGCCCGCCATG
Organism: Amoebophrya sp. AT5.2; assembly: GCA_005223375.1. Classification (NCBI taxonomy): domain Eukaryota; class Dinophyceae; order Syndiniales; family Amoebophryaceae; genus Amoebophrya; species Amoebophrya sp. AT5.2. Next base: position 9,952 of record RXOD01005407.1, on the reverse strand, counting down.
CCCATCACATATGACAAGAACTATGCTGCGAAGCCATGAGAAAAACAGAAATGAATCAATCGATGGAACTAATACATCAAATAGCTGCCCCCGCGCAGAAAAGACTCTGGTCCTTTGCTGCCCATGGTGCACCCCTATCCTTGGTAGAGCTCTTTCGAACTTGCTCAGCCAACATCTTAGCGGGTCGAGTTCGCGGCCCAACAGCGAGAGAGTCACCCCCTAGCTGGCCAATAGCGTAGCTCAGAACCGCCCCAGATGACCCCTTCGCGGTCGTGGGTAGACTCAGCGCGCGGAGGCGTTTCGCCATCGCTGCAAAAACCCGCGGCCACAGCCACTCATAGTAGTTGGTTCCTCGTCTCATCTACTTCTCTAGTAGCTTTAGTTACTTAGCAGCATAGCAGTGTTCCTATTAGATCCGTCTCGGCTATGGTGGGTGACATTTCGTCAACGGCGATCATGGGCATTTCGAGGCTCTGGTCTTCTGGGTAGTAGTCCAAATGCCTCCCCCCGTTCCCCCCCCGCCCCGCCATGTCCCGCAGCCGCGCGTAGTACTCCGCGGGGTTGTGGTGATAGTAGTGTTCCGCGGCGGTCGGGCCCACGCGTTTCTTAAGGTTGAACGTGCGCTTCGGCACCGCGCCGTCGGCGAGCGCGAGCGCACTGGAGCGGTCGAACTCGATCAGCGAGCCGTTCACCTTCTTCAGAAACCCATTCACGGACCGGTCGGTGGGGAGGAAGCGGGGGCTGGGGCCGGGGCGCTCGCCGCACTGCGTGTAGTAGGAGGACTGGGAGGCCGACGGCGCGGTGGCGGCGGACGCGCCGTTGATCCCGCGCAAAAGCCCGTTGTCGGTGGCGGCGCAGTCGTCCACAACGTGCCGACGCCCCACGAAAGACACCGGCGCAAGCACGGCCTCGAGGACCGAACGCATCGGCCCATTCAGAAAATTGTTGATCGCAGAAGATGGCATTTCCGATTTTTGTAGAAGTGCCGGAGGTCATCGATTTTATCTATAAAAAATTTGCAGCTGTTGAAAATTCCTCGATCGACGAACGCGGAGCCGGACGAGGATTGCGAAATAGCGCGGAGTTCTGCACTTGCCTTACGTGCCAGCTGCAAGCGAGGCGAGTTGAAAAAAAACGCGGCTTTTTCTTGAAGTTGGACTGCAGCTGCATCCAGTTTGATTCAACTTCATCATCATCGTATCATGTTCACGAGCACAGGATCATCATCGTATCATGTTCACGAGCACAGGACGACCAGAATCATAGTCAAACTCGCCACGGGAATCACGTGCACGGCAGTAGGAGGAGTCGAGCGCTCACGACTAGCGATAGCTCGATCAACGCTGTAGACGAGGAGCCGCGTTCCGCTTATTCCGTTTGATCTTGAAATAAGGTAAAAACATAGGACGACGATTTCGAGGCCGATGGACACGAAAAGAACTTGAAGTTCATGCTCAAGTCTTGAACTAGAACTTGGGCTTGCGACGTAATTGTTAATCTCTCTCCTCCCCTCGTCGACGTGCCCTCCTTCGCTCATCCTCTTCAGCGTCAACTTGACAAAGACGCTTTGGAACAACAGGAGGCGCTTTGGAACAACAGGAGTGAGTCCATGCGCCAGCAGCGTTTGTGGTTGTGCTCCTGCTCCGGAAACATATATATTTTCATTTTTCATTTTGGGTACAACGAACTCCAATAAAATCAAAATCGCCACTGAAAATGTCGATCATATGCGTTTTGATGTTAAATTTATGGCTATAGGCATGTCCTCCTCAGATTTCGAATTCGATACAAAAACGCTGACCAGAAGAATAACAAGTTCAAGTGGAGGTAGCTGCGTCTAACGCCTCCTTCATGCTGCAGTGCGAGCTCGTTTTCATGATCAAGCGACAAGCGTATGTTTCAAAGTCGTACATGCCTCGGATTACTTATACTTTATGTTGAAAATATAAAATGTAAAGTATTATATTAGGTCGTGGGGATCAATGGCGGACGGAGTCATGTTTGGCTGTCGTGTGATGGCTCGCAGCGTCATGTCAACCGTGGCCGCGTGTGTTTCTGCAGCTTCTGCATTAACCTCGGCATTCGACCAGTCGTTTGCGTTTCAGATTGGGAAGCTCCTTCATTTTGCTTGCTAATTTGTACACAAGAACGCCCACAGCCCTCCGTCCTCATGGCAAAACAAGAAGAATTGATTCCAGCGGGTCGTCAACAGCAAGACAAGTAGTCAGCCGCGAGAACCGAAGCACGAGTACCAGACAGTTTATCCGATAGGGCAGATAGAGATCGGATTTTAATTCTGGAAGCCCAGTGCGCACTACTTCACCGCTGCCGCGGGGTGCTCTTGCTCGCACTGGTAGGGCACTGAAAACTGGAGGAGGTTCCGCAGTGCTTCTTCGTCCGAGGTGTTTTGTGTAAAAGACGAGACCGGTTTTAGCAAGTGATGCGAGGAAGACGCCGGTGCGGTCACCATAATATTGTTGCTGTTTTTCAAGCTCAACTTCTTTTCATCTTCTATCTGCCTCCCGTCCGTCTCCTCGCCGCCTCTCCGCCGTTTCTTCTTGGAGTTCATCATCCGGTCGTCCTGACCCTCTTCGTCCGAGTAGATTACGTGGTGCTGCAGGTTCATTGCCAGGGGGACGGACTGCGTCGCATGCAAAAAGTTTCCGGCCCCAGCACGACGTCGAGGAGGAGGAGGACGGTGCTCCTCTTCTTCTTCTTCGTCGTCCTCTTCCCTGCGGCGCCCCCGGTAGCGGTTCAGAAAGCTCTTCATGCTGGTACTGGAACGCGCGTAACCGAGTCGCGGCGCGAACGTCTTCTGCACATACACCGGGTCGGACGCGAGCCGGCACGGCGCCGCTTGATTGGGATTGGCGCAACGCTGATGTTGATCCTGTCCCTGTGCAGCGGAAGCGGGAGAAGTAGACGAACAACCGTGCGAGGGCGCGACGAAGAAGCCGGAAAGGAGCGGCATGGAGTGCACTACCGCCGGATGACCGACGGTCTTTTTGTGCCGATGACCGTGCTGCCTCCGTTCTTTCGAGTCAGAGTCATTTTCATCTCCCGACGACGACGACGACGAAAGCACCGACAGCAGGTCGCCGCTGGACCCATCCTCCTCTTGGAGGAGAGTCCGCGCGGTAGGGATCTTCTCGAAGGCTGCGCCCGGGAAGCTGCTCGATTTTGTCACCTGTCGCGACATCTCCGTTGGTGTGCCGCCAGGCGTTAGCTGGACACCTCCTGCTGCAACACCCGACATTACCACTTGAGGTCCACCCCCACGACCTTCACCGCCTGGCGCGACCGGCTCCGTTACGCGCTGTGCGGGTGCGAAAGAAGTACCTGTACCCACAACTGCATCCACCCTCGTGGGATCGCTGCATGGGGAGCTGGTGTTACTCCAGGTCGTGCTCCACACCGGCTCGCCTTTTGAGGTGCTCCTCGCGCCGGACGACGCTGACAGGACATTGTTCCCGCTGAAAGCTGTACCCGCCGTCGCGTTACTCAGCAGTGGCGAGAACGTGTCGCGGACGCTCATTCCCCCGACGCTGCTGGGCGACGAATTGTAGCCCGGACCAAACTGTAACAGCAGCTCCTTCGAGCGCGAGCGAGGATTCTGCTCCTGATTCGCCTTCGCGTTCGGAGTAGCTGCGGAAGCTGCACGAGCAGGTGGACAGGAAGAGGTCGCGGCCTGCTGCTCTCGTTCGTACACAGGCGACTCCACCCTTCCTTCGTCGTCGAAAAACCAGTTGGGGGGGAAGGGCGGCGTGGACCGATCGTACGGATCCACAATGTTGGCCGCCGTCGACGACGACAGCGGCAGCGCCTTCAAGTCATGCTCATGATTCTGGTAGTACGTCATTCCGGCTGCTGCCGATCTGAGACTGAGAGGTCGTTGATGCAGAATCTGGGAGCGACGCAGGCCCGATGTAGTCGGTCGATGTTAATGTTTTTAATATTTTTATGTTGCCCGCCCCGGTCGAACAACCGACAAGGTCGTCGCTTTACGTTTACCAGATTGCGGGCTAATAGTATGAAGAAACCAAATCAGTGTGAGTGGTAGCTGCTACTTACTTTGGTTATAGCCCTATACTCGCTCCCGAAGCTGGGAAACGGTGGTAGACATAGACAACTCGATGCATTACAAGATCGATGAAGATGAACATGCAAGCCAGAAAGAGAAATCCTATGGAAGAAAAGTAAGTAAGTGTGGTCGTGGAGGACCTGAGGTCTCTTCGGCTGGCTCGGCCGAAAAATTTTTCAGGGCGCTCCACTTGCTCAAGCTCAACACGAACTGGAACTCTTTGCCTCTCCTACTACACATCACATCAGCACGTGATAAAAATGGAAGTTTGCATCATGATAACTCTGGAGAAAGAAAGTAATGGTGGTCAAAGAACAAGCGGGCGGAAAAGGATGAGAATATAGAGGGGATGGATAAATTGAGGGGTCAATCCGAAGCTATCACCCGTCCCGTATCCACTGTGGAGGTTTTGTCAAAAGCGTGGCGCTCATGATGGAGATTGATTGATAGATTAGGCCTCTCTCTCGTCTGTTGTAACTGAAGCCCGTACACCGACTTCATTTTCCGCACTGACGCTGTGCCAATCAAGAATCTATATCTATCCACCCAGCATGATCTTGACGAGAAATTAATCGTGTTACCTACTTTTGGCTTCATCTGTTTCTTTTATGCTTCGTTGATTGCGTTCTTGGCGTCGCCACGGAAATGGAAAGTTTTGCTTTTGCTCTGTGCGTACTTACTACGAGCACGTCCAACGGAAATTTTGCCAGCTGCGCCGAATGGCTGTCATTCTTCGCTTGTTCCCCTTCAACGGGTACGGGTTGGATGGGACCGACAGCAGAAGTTCGGAGACGATTAATGGAGCACGACGTTGGATGAAAAAGAGCACGACGGCGCAGATAGAATTCAACGTCATAGAAGCAACCGATTTTTCCACGTACTAGATGTACACACTCACACCGATGATGTTGGCCATCTTCTATTGACTCGGACTAGAACTGCTCATCCTCATGCTCGTGCTTCCTATCAGATGGTAGAGGAGCGCTGTATCAGATGATGAACACACGACCTCACAAAGAAGAGCAGAACGCGGACCGCAGAGCAGTGGGAGTGGCCAGCACTGCTTCAAGAAAATTTAAGAGGCACCGCCCCACACTGCAGCAATGGCGATTACGAGCGCAATCAAAAAATGCGGCCCACTGCCTGGTGGGTATTGATGAAGAGACGTCGCCTGATTTATTTCGATTTGCTGGTGTTCTTGGTGTTCATATCATCCTGCTTTGAAAAATAAGGCCTGAGTTCCTCATGGCAGTTTCATGGTGTGGTCGAACATGCCGAAGCCGTGTCCCTTCGGCACCAGCCCTTGTTTTTGGTGCGCCGCGCGCAGCCGCGTCGTTTCCGCCTGGTCCTTCAGCTGTCCGTAGCACGCCGTGCAGATCACTGCCCGCTTCATTTTCCCGGACGTATTCCCCTCCACACCCCCTCCCTCCTTGGGCACCTGCCAAAAGATTTTGGTCTTGCACTGCTTCACCTTGCCGCAACGGAAGCAGAGGAAGGCAATCACGTACTGGAACTCCTTCAACGAGAAGTTCTCCTTACAGTTGTACAGCTCATCGCAGTCGAGGTTGGGGACAGGGTCGAACCGCTTCAACAACTTCACAGCCTTGTTCTGCTCCTTCGCGTTCTTCGCGCACTCCAACAACTCCACAAGCTCCTTCTTCGTCAGCGAAGAAGCAGACATCCTTTCGGCTATGGGAAGATGGGAAAGGGAATAATAGCCGCTACGTCCTAGGTAGAAGTACAACTGGGAGTGGAGGTACTCCTACTTCTGCTTCTGCATCCTCGTCCTCGGTCGTCCTATGAAATCGCTCGTTCTTTCGATTGCTCGCGTAGGTGGATGAGTTGTTGTGTTCACTATCAATATCGAGCCAGTGGTCCTGGAGTAGTCAGTGAAAGCCGATTAACCCACGTAGGTTTTTACGTTGGGTGGACGTACGAAATTCATTTCTTCTCATCTTTGCAAATTTTTCATAGCCCATATTAGCTGCAGTGCAGAAGTTTGCCTTTGCGCGCGCAAATTCATTTAGTACAACTGAACGACCGATGCAAGCTCCCCCGATTGGTGTGTGGTCGTGGTATGGATACAACTGCGAACAGCGACGGATCAAACCGTCAGCGTTATCGTTTTTGCCAACAACAGCAGACTGGCGAAATTCCACGATGGATTGATAGCTTTCCAATCGGATCCCGACGCGAGCAGAGATCCCGAAGAACATCTTCTTGCATCGGCGATGAAGAAAGCAAGATAAGATGATCCGTGAAGAAAGGCAATGTATGAGATCTCGCAGCGGATCTTGTTCTACGCAGGACCTTAGCACCTTCCGGAACTCGCATCAGGATCAAGATAAGCGATCTTGGCAAATCCATGGAACGAATGGGGAGCCAACATCAATAAGAACTTCTTCCAATACGCTAATTCTAGTGAGACCTTGCTTGCGCTTCGACGAAGTAAAGACAGATGATGTGAAACCGAGAGCAATTGCAATGCATGGATGTTTAGACCTAATGATGCTGTAGCTGTTGCTAGCAAAAGATGAAGAAGCAGATGCTGAATCAGTTGAAGATCAACATACTTAAGTACATGATACAAGAATCAAAATCAATAGGAATACAAGTGCAACATGCCGGATATGTGTGGATCGTGACTGATGTGAAGAAAGTAACATTGAGCGTGATCGTCGTGAACGTGTTCGTCAACCAACGTGTTCGTGAACTAGAACTTGAACTAGTACTACATCAAGTACAACTATAAAACAGATGCGGTTGCGGATACCCCAACGATTTTACTAAATTTCTTACTTAGGGGGCAGCATTGGGGTCTCGTCGGGGTTCAAAGCCCCAGCGCTCCTACCTTGCTTCGCACCTGCGAATGTCTGTCTCGGTGATCGTCCTGAGTCCTCAGCACCAGCAAAATTTTACAGTTGATTCAGCAAGTGGATACGAGCCCAGATCAGCGCTTTCGACTCATCTTTTTCATCGACTTCGCAACCTTCTGTCCTGCGTTCTTGTTTCCCATCTTCGGATTTTTGGACCCACTCCTGCCGCAGCCTGCTTTAGCTTTTGGTTTTTTTGTTTTCTTTGACGATTTGGTGGAATTCTCGGACTTGGGCTTGACTGCTTGTTTCCTTGCCTTTGCACCTCCAATTTTCATCTTCGTGGTTTTCATCTTCTTCTGTGCGTCCGCCGCGTGGTCGACATCGGCCCTGCGAGGCGGTACAGATTTTTTTATCGCCGGCGGCTGTTCAGGCGACCTCTGTCGCTTCATCGCCGGTGGCGGTACAGATTTTGTTCGGGGGCGCAGAAGTCCTTTCTGCTGCTCGGCGGACGCAGCAGGGTTCTTTTGCTTTTGTTCAGTTGATTCCGGGGCGGCACTGGATGCTGATGACAAGTCCTGCTCAACATCTGCAGCTACCGCTACGGGTACGTCGGCTGCGGCTGCGTGATCCCCCGCGAGCAGGATCCGCCGACGCTTCACGTCCGGAAACACATCCGCGCTAAAAAATGCAGTCTGTCCTTCAGGATCTGCTTCGAGTTTCGCTGCGGGGGGCCTTGAAGATGCGGATGCGTTCTCTTCGCTGCAACTCGTGGCCGACGTTGATGACCCGGAAGAAGAAGACGAGGGCACGGAGGCTGATTCCGGGGCGGCACTGGATGCTGATGCTGTGCCCGAAGCAGATGTAGTCTCGTCGACTTCTCGTTCGTCGGCGACCACAGCAGGGCCCACTTTTTCCGAAGACGTTTTTCCACCTGTTGCAGCTGCTGCGACGACGACGTGCGCGGCCGCCTTCGTCTCGACCTTGTTTTCACTGGATGAAGCAGAAGCAGTCGTGGCCCCGTCTGCCACGACGAAGTCCCGCATCCACGCCGGCAGCAATGAAGCGCAAGTGGCCGAGCACTGAAGTTCGGGCAGGTCCATGCCGCCCTCCCTGTTCGGACGAGCCGGTGACGAAGCAAAAGCTACGTCAGCCACGACCACCTTCGGAAAGTATTCCAGTTTCGGCGGTTTGGGTTCTTTCGGCCCTTTCTCAACACGCTTGTTGCGGGGCGACGACCCGGAGTCATCTTCCGCGCCCGACATCTGCACCTCCGACTGCTCCGACTCGTCCGACGAGACTTCGCAATTTTCAACAGCCGTCTCTAGTCCCACGAAGTTCCGCACGCGCACCGGCTTCTTGTTTGCCTGCAGCATGTTGTCGGGGAAGGAGCCGGAGCCCGCGGAAGAATAACTGCCTCTCGCCGGCCCCGGCGCATAGTCGTTGAAAAACAATTTCTTACCCGCCGCGAGAACGTCGTGGCCTTCTGCTAACTCGTGGTCCCCGGAAGTCTTCTTCATGTGCTCCTCCCGCACGACCCGCTGCTGGTAGTTCTCAGAATACAGGAATTGGGCCTGCTCGGGGCTCCTCGCCCGCGGCGGCGTGTAGACGACCAGCGTGCCGCCGTTCTCAAAACGCCGCATGTCGAGACCGGGCACGCCAAGGCGAACCGGATTCAACCTCGGCACAGGGTTCAACTTCGGAATGGAACAAGAGCTGCCCGCAAAAGGCATGCTTGATGAGGTGGTGTCCGCCATCCTGAAGCAGAAGATGCAGCAGCTGCTTCACGACGTAATCAGAGAGATTTTCAGTGCAGCTGCAGCTCCAGTAGTATTTTCTCTCACGCCTATTGAATCAATGAAAGAGACCGTTTTCATCGGATGATGCATTCTTTCTGCAGCATGTTGATGTTGTGTCCTTAAACTAAAGTATCTCTTTCTACGACGCAGGCAAGGTCTTGTTTCTCACTCCGGATCTGAATCAAATACAAATTTCGAGTTCCTCTCTTGCGGAATGCGTGTCCTCCCACCCAGACCCATGCGTCTACATCAAAAGCGAATCAATTATTTGCACAGCGTTTCCCACCCCCTTCCCGGTCCGTCTTTTATAAGAAAAACGAAATGAGAATCCCCGCATTAGTTGCACTTGCAGGTCCTGCACACCTGCTTTTGCCCTTCGGTATAATCTAAAGAAAGTCTGCTCAGACCTTGGCGCTGTCGCCTCAGGGCTGGTAATCGGCAACGAAGGCCTTTTATGCACGAAGGACGCTAATAGAGGGGCATACGCAGCGTTTATACAATAATGTTATATATATATTTTTTTGAAGTAGCAAAATGGAGCTCCTGGGAGGACGTATCAGTGGTGTGATTCTGATCTGGGTGACGCGAGAATGCGCACAACTACTACAAGGCTCGCTGCCGCCTTGGATCTATCGTCTGCGGCCCCTGGTGACGCATGAAAGCGCGCTAATATACATCTAACCAGCCAAGCTGGATAGCAGCGTTAGTATACATTAAACAAAAAGAGCACAGTAGATTTTCTTTTTTCGGGTTTTTCTCGATTACGTTGGGAAAATAAGCAGGCTGCATGTTCTTTTTTTTTGTTTCTGGAGTGGAATACCGTTGGTGGTTTTTAGCAAGAAATTACAGAGAGATCAGTTTTCCTCCACGTCGTGGCGCTTTCCTATTTCCGAGAACGCCTTGCGAAGTTGCCGGTATGACGAGAACGTTGTGTTCGCTTCTATTAGTTCTGATAACTCTCTCACCAGCTGGCCCCCTTCACCTTCTTCTTCGCCTTCGTCTTCCGATTCCTCCCCTGGTGCTCCTCGCGTCCATCCCTCCTCCCATGCTGGGGGAAAGTAGTGCTCGCACTTGAACTGCACTAGCTTTAGCTCCGGGCCGTCGTCCACTGGGATCGCTCTGGGGCATAGGCGCAGTAGCAGTCTGCGCGAGTTCCCGCCTATTGCCTTCATGAGAGCCTTCCTGACCACTGGGGAGCGATCACACGTCCGCATGCTGAAGTCGAATATCTTCACCCGATCGCTTTTTCCGCCAGCCGC
>RXOD01005406.1:0-14284 GCA_005223375.1 Amoebophrya sp. AT5.2 | reverse complement strand
CCAAAAAAACACTTACCACTTACTCACTTACCACCTGGTCCCGCCATAGAATTCTGTGTCTGTCGCTTTGCTCTCGAAGGCGCGGCTGACGACGGCCGCTTCGGGGCGGGCTGTATCAGTCTCAACAGTGGTTGTTCCGAGAGCGAGATCAGCTCCACTTTCCGTGGCGTCAGCCTGGGCTCCAGATCCCGTCGATTCGTTCTGCGAGTAGTACGACGGTACCGCGATACAGCACGCGGCACCCTCGCGAAACCAAAGAGGCCGTCCGAAGTCGAGCTGCCTCTCTGTCGCGTCAACGGTGACTGTCCAATGCTTTTGCACTGCATCTGCGTGGTATCGTGGGCACTCCAAAGCTTTCACGTGAGCCGCATCGGCGGACCGCAGCCCAGCGAAATGAACCACCGTGTTGCTGTCCTCATCGTAAGCTTGGACAAGGGGAGAGCCGGTAACTGGAGCCCCGGTCGCCCCCACCAGCGCAACCTGCTGATAAAATGTGCGTCGGTGCGCGAAGAACCGCTCGAAGACCGGAATACTGTCGTCCCCGCTTGCTTGCCTCGGCTCGAGCACGACGAGCGTAGGCTGTGCCGCAGCCACGGGAGTGATCGTTCCTCGTCGGTCCAACGAGTACAAGACTCCTGAGCGCTCGTGCGTGAGGTATTGTTTCCGAGACTCCGAATCGGTCAGCACAAGAACCACCGGATCCGTCAGCGAAAAGGAGCTATCGAACTCAAACGGCACCCACTCGTCAAACTGCGCCGCGGCTGGCAGCGCTTTTCTTCTGAACTTCACGACTCCCACTCCGTGCTCGTCGTTATCGTTCTCTTCGTAGTTGCCGTCGTGGGCCTTGATCAAAAGCCACTCGTCGCGAGAAAACGAAAATATCATCGGCAAACTTGTCGCACTGCTGTCCTGGTGCTGCAGCCTCTCGTCTCTACTGACATCACAATTTGTCGTTCCTTCGACGTCTTCTGCTGGCGGCCGCGGCTCCACGTACTGTTCGAACTGAAAAAGCTTGCTACACCTTTCGAACTCGCGCTGCTCCGCCGCGGCTTCGGCTTCCGCCTCCGCACTCGCTTTTTTCGCTTGGTCCGCACGGTCGTCCTTCCCGTCGCTGTTGTTCGGCACACCTTTGTCGCCGGCATCTCCTACTGCCCCCGCTCCGCAGCCAACATCCGCCACTGCAAGGGACGCTTCCCCCAACCTTCCGACGACCGTCGGCGGCAGATGCGGCGCTTCGAGCGCAATGTGTTTTGCTCTGAAGACGTCCCGAATTTCCGCATCCCCCAGCTCCTCGCCGCCGCAGTCGTCTGCAAAGAAGTCTCCGTCATCGAAAAATAGTTCCAGATACGGATGGTACCACAACCCTGTCGACTTCCGGAAGCCCCATGGCGGCTGGGGCATTCTGCTCGATGTTGAAACTCCGCCGCTGACATTCGCCGCGGCAGCTGGATACGTCGCGCCGCCAGACAGAAATCGATTTATCGCAGCCTGCTCGATCCAAGAGGACGGGCGCTGGTGAGCGGGATACGCGCGAGAATTGGCCATGAATTTGTAGTACACCTGCACGTCAGGGTCACCAGAATGTAGTTGAACCTGAAGATGTTGTCGTGCACAGCAGTGCACAGCAGGCTGAGCCTCAGGCTAATGTTAACAAACTACGACGGCTAACGTGCATCCACCACTGTGATCAAGGGTACACACCGACTATACCCCAACTGTGAAAGTGAAACATCGTTGTTAAAGAAAGGTTTCGACTGGTTCGAGGTCCGCATCTTGTATCTAGGGGTGAGCGTACGGTGAGAGGCTTCCGCCTCGCCGCGAAAGTTAAAGGCTTTTGCACCAAAGTGTAGGGAGCTACTTTGCTTTTGTTCAAGAACTTCAACTTTCTTCATTTTCATTTTTTATACGTATCCCTTGCCAAGTTGGGTACATTCATATCCGTGCTTTGACCGCCTCCCGTGATGCTTCGGAAATGCATTGAGATTGATTCATGAAGACAAGACAAAGTCACAGTGAAAGATTTGAGAGCAGCAGCAAAAACGAGCATTCGCACGCGACACGTGATGAAGTCCACTCCTTCTAGCTACATACACAAATACTTGCTTCATTTTTCTTGTCGGTGCCACCGCAATAGCTCCACCTCAGCTCCGAAGGCATTGCGCGTCCGGAGTTGTACCCGCCAGTCCATTCTTCCTCCCTTCGTCAGATCGGATCGGCGTCCTGTGAGGCAGAAAATGCCCGCCACAAAGGGGCACTGCTTCGCAATTGTCTTCACAGCTGAGATCGCTGCCGCGGCCTCCCGCTCAGACGTCCCAGGACCGTGAGGGAGATTCGTCAAGATCGTCACCTCCACGCCGTCAATGAAGGCGTGGTCTGGAGAGTTCGTGGCGAGGTTTTGGTATTTTTGAAAAATCTGACCTGCAGCGAAGGAAGGCGTGCATGCTGTTGAGCCGTGGAAGCACACACTGTGCAGCGGTCCGACTGCTTCACGTAACGCAGTCGAAGCGGCGTAATCGGATAGTTGGAGACGGGTTCGACTTTCCTGCGTGAGTCCTCCCGGGCCAGTATCTCCTGTACTCCACCGCACGTCCTCGCCGAGATACGTCGTTCCCAGCAGGGGATTTTCCGCTCCCTCCGGTCGCGGTATCCGCTTCAGGTAGGCGCGAAAGCGATCAATCGCTTCGCCTACATCACCTCTGCTGCTGCCCACCAGCGCAAGAGGCGGGAAATCCGACTGGGTCACGGAAGCCGAAGAAGAGATCCGGTCGCAGAGGTCCCCTTGAAACTCGTGAAACCGCTCTGCGTCATGGCACGGGAAGTGAAAAAAAGGGTAGTTCGCATTTGGGTTTCCGTGTGGAAAGTTCTGGAAAATGCTCACCGCCTCCAGGAGCAGCGCGCCATCCGTACAGAAGGGATCCCACAGGACACGCAGTTTCTTTCTCCTGGAGGTACGGAGGTCATCGCCTCTCTCCTCGTGGTCCTCACCCGACGTCGAGTAGTTCCCATACAGGCTGACTGCCCTCGCATACTTTAGAACACAGGCAGCAGCTACTGCGGGCGTCACTGACACTGTGCTTTGGGTTTGGTTCCTTTCGCTACTACTTGTTGTGTCGTGGTCCGCACCTCCTCTTACTCCACCACGCACAACCCCCACTTCTGCGCGGCGCGCAGCGTGAACGCTCAAATGCGCCTTGTTGTGCCGCATGTCTGTATGGACGTCGGTGTGGTAGAGCGAGGTGGAGGACGTGGCGGCCTGCTGATGAAGGGTGCGGTAGCGATCGTAGAGAAGCAGGTCGCGCTTCGCTGCAGCCCGACGCTTTTCCTCAGGCGTTTCATCTTGCTTCCCGCCGTCCCTTTCGTTGGACTCTCCATCAATTGTGCTCTCCGCCCGCTCGGCCTCGGCAACCCGGCGCTGTACCAGCGGTACATCGACGTGCCGCACTGGCAGGGCTCGGGCGATCAGGGCACTCACAAGCTTTTCGTCGGAGAGCCGCGATTTCTTGTCGCAACGAGACCGCACACGGACGCGGGGGTCCGGCGGGGGCTCAGCTTCTTCTGTTCTCCTCGCATCAACTGCTCGGCCCTGCTGCGGTTCCGCTGGATGAGATGAATCATGCTGCCCGCCGTCCGTCTGCAGGTACGGATCAGCAGCAGATGCCTTGGACGACGACCGTGACGCTACCGGAGACTTTTTGGTTTTGCTGCGCGACGACCGCCTCCCACCACCACTCGCGGGCGCCGTCGCTGCTTCCCGACTCGGACTCTCTTTTTTAATATTTGCTTTCGCAACATCTCCACCGATAAACACCGGCGGCACGAATCTCGTCCAGTGTGGTTCCAGCTCCCTCTTAAAGGGAGAAAGAACCCATTTCCGGTTTCATTTGCGATCTCCTGCAGGGTGTTGTCGTTTAGGTGATGAAATACGAGACAAAATACCAGTAAAATACAACAAGACCTGACATCAAAACTCAGCACCCACAAAACCGACGGGCACTGCTTGAAGCTGAAACCCCCGAAGAGAAGCCAGCCGCCGCTTCTTTATTCCTGCAGTTTCACCCTACGAGATAGAACACCGCAACCCGAACTATACGAGTAAAATAGAAATACTAGTCAAATACCAGTCAAATACCGGTAGAATACGAGTCAAATGCAACACCATACGAGACCCCCATGGACCCCCATCCCTACAACACCAAAAAATACGCGACCAGCTACAAGTGTCGCACTCGTTAAGGCATGTTTCGGGAAACGGGTTCATCCTGTCCTTAACCCTCACCCCGCGCATCAGTTCTGCCTCCTTGATCGCAAACACCGGCGGAAAAAGCACCCTTATGTGGTCGCACAGCCGCAAAGTTACCGCCATGTTCCACAGCAGTTCCATGTCCCCCTGTACGAAGACAAGGCCCTTGCCGATGTGGGTAATGCTCCCGGGGGTGTTTGGAAAAATGCTTTCGTACAGCTCCTCCTCAAGCATGTGCTCCAGCCCGATGGGCACACTGATCACGTACTTCTCGAGTCCGTCTGAGTCGTCCCCTTCTTGGTCCTCCGGTGCACCAAGACCAGCTGGAACAGGTCCCGCGCGCAGGTCCTCTTGGTCAATCGTGGTTCTTGGCATCTGTAAATACGGTGAGGACGACCGTTGTAGCGCTGTGGCGCCGCCGGGTGTTCTTGCCCTTGTTTCTTGATCGCTCTTGATTTTCTGATCAAGCGCGCGTTCGCGTGCCACCACATCCTCGTACTCCGGAAACAGCGGATCTTTCCCCCGAAGCTGTCGACTTCCCTCAAACTTCCGCGAGAAGCTGTGCTCCAGTATCTTTCCTTTCTCGACGGCGCGCTTCTCGAATTTGGTGAGGCCGTCCCACTCCTCACCGTGCTTCTCGCGAGCGCTTCGCCACTGCCAGGATCGACCACGCGAAGACGACGACGAGCTTGTTGATGACGACAGGGTGGATCCAGTTGAGGATGAACGGTCCGGCGCAACATCATCGGGCACTCCATCGTTCGAGAAGAGGTCCTGTCGCAGTTTTGCGATCTGCGTCTCGTCTATCGCCAGGGTGTCGCGAGCGAGCTTCCGCAAAAACGAATTCTGTGCCGCTCGCTCTGCGGGAGAAGGGGCAGAGGTACTACTACTGGTCGCGTCACTGTTGCTGCCCATCCGACGCCCGCCAGGTGACCTGGACGACCTTGCGGCAGTAGCGGAAAAGGCGCCGTGATGTCCAGCTCCGGCGAGCTCGCGTCTGTCACCGTGATCCCTGGGCCTACGTCTGTCACGGTCGATTTGTGCAGAAGTCGCAAAAACGTCATGATCCGCTGGATCAGAAGCACGCGGGCCACCGACCGCCCCCCCTGGTATCCGAGTTTTACGTGAAAACCAGCGGCGAAGGTGGAGTTGGAAAGCCTCAGATGTTGAAGCTGGCGGCCTCATTTTTTTGCCAAGAATAAAGGTAAGTACTCGAAGTAAGAGGGACTAGGGGCTCAAGGTCAAGATCAAGTAGAGCCGCAAAGTAAATTACTTCACTTTTTTGCGAAGCAAGTGGAGTCCTACAAACATGATTTTGCTGTATCCTTTACTACCTACCTTAGTACAACTAAGCAAAAGCAGAAATCGATCAGTATCGCAATGATCATTACGGTCAAGTTCACGACGAAAGACAACGAGCCTTCAGCATCTCAATGAATCTCTTCATTGCTCAGGGTCAAACAGAAGCGAGCGCGCTACTAGATGCAACAAGGGGCCGAGAGCTGGAAGACTTTACTTCCCTGATCAACGCGCCACGGATATTTTCTGTCAAGCCTTCGAGGACCTCCATCGAGATTCATTGATCATTCCAGCACGGCGATACAACGACAGCTGGTGACCGTGTCCGTGACTGCAGTGAGGACGAGATTTGTAAGTGCTGGACTTCCTTCTTCAGGCGAGGGCACTTCTGCGCTACAACATATCAACGGAAATGTGCACCCAGAGCGGAAAGTCGGTGTGTTGAGTGTGAGTCGGAACACGACTAGTGGAACAGCCTTGCCAACAGTTGCGTACGCCTGCCATCCATCGCGGTTGAATTCCTTGACGAGTTGTCGTTGTGTATAGAGATGCTTACAAGGAAGATGAAGAAGCAAGTTGGCTGTTGGCACTCAAGATCAAGATGAAAAAAAATCGAAGCAGCCTTCACCAGACAAATCAGTTCCCGTGCGTTGTTTGTAGCAGGCCGCGGCAATCGAAAAAAGTTATGAAGTCGAGATGATCAAGATGAACATGAAGCACTACCTAGCACCAAGAGAATAACCATAAATGAAGTGGAGCTTTTATTTGGCCTTATCTTCGTGATGTTATCGCTGTCTGTGTGGAGATATGAAGACGGAACCGTAAGAAAACAGTATCCTTGAGCACAATCTTCTTTCCTACCGAACTCGAAGGCAGAGGCACTATTGAATTTAGTGCGCGGCTGTCAAGTATGAATATATTTAAAGAATTGGCGTTTGGGTTAGGGTTTGCCTTTGCCACTTATCAGACAATGGATACTAGCTTCCCGCTCCTCCCTGCTGAGCCTGCTGGCTCCGAAAATTGATTCTTGTCAAGAAGTTGATGCACATATTTGGAAGGCTCGACACAAATACTCGGCATGCTGTTGTGCTTCTAGGGACGATTTGCTTCAACCCGTGTCTCAATCGTATGGATGCCGATATCGTATGCTTGCAGAAGAAATAGAAAAAGCAATGGCTCTGCCTGCGTATGCCGGACCTCCCAGCGATGGTTACTAATACTAACTACACCCACGCCAACTTCTACGGACTGTACGTAGCTCTAGCTGTCCTCGTTGCTAGTACCGGATCCGGATGATCATGATTGAAACCACCTATAAGAAACGCGAGTGTGACGCAATTGCTGGCCAACTTGATGGCGCAGTTTTTGTTTTTTATGCGAAGGCCGAAAAAAAAAGTTTATGCGAGGCCGACGCGCTAGTAGGCGTCGCGCTCTTCTCCTGTTTCAGCTTTGTCACCGGACGCGGACCACCAGCTAGCAACCACCAATCTCCGGAGCAATGGAAAACCCTCCGCGCTGTTCCATGATGAGCTGCGCCTCACGCGTGCGCCTCTTACTCTCTTCCGTTTCCACGAAGTCCGGGGACGGCCATGCTTCAGCTCTTGCGTTTGCGACCCTCGCCTCCTCCTTCTCGCAGATTTCGAAGCAAGATGGCCCGTCAACGCGGCCTCCACTCCGGCGAAAATCCCGCGAAACCTGCGTGCCGAAGCCCCGCGGGAGAGTAGATGCGAGCAATCGGAGAGCATCCGCTTTGAGCGCGGAGCCGCGGAATCGCTCGATCGGTGGCACGTCCAGGTCTGTGCAGCAGATTTTCGCGAGAAACGCGGCGGCCTCGAACGCGAACAAAAAGTTTCCGTCCGGGATCAGCTTCGCAATCGAGCGCGGATCCCGGCGGAATAGTTTTTTCGTGTGCTGCACCAATTCTAGTACTTGGACGCTGCTAGATGAGAGAAACTTGCTGTCTCGGAGGGGATCCAATCGTGGCAAGGCGGAAGAAGCAGTTTTGAAATTTTGTAGTGAGGTGGATGGAGAGGTCTTCAAGATCGCAGTGGGAGTGGACGGACCGGGACCGCGCACGACGACCACAGGCTGGGGTCGAGAGAGTTGCGTGAAACGCTCGCAAGCCGCGACTGGATAAACCGCAGTAAAGAATCGATCTGCATCGTCGTGCGTCAAGGAGGCGGCGGAAGCGTCACCCTGTTGAAAGTTTCGCGGTCGTCCTCGCGCCATTGCTGCGTAAACCATTTTCGCTCGAAATGCGTCGCTGTAGCACGGCTTCCGGATGAGGTGTAGTTTCCAGGGCGCCGTAAGAGGCGCATCGAGGCGGAGGCCCGCGCGATTATGCGTGGAGGCGCAGATCGGGGTTCCGCGGTGCTGAAACGCGAAGTCCAGGCATCCGTCAAAAGCTGCTACGCTTGCCATTGTGCGCACTGCATGGAAAGCTTGCAGAAGCCCTGGCGCTATCGAGATAGTCAGGTGGTCTCGTTGTAGATGATGCGTCTTCTCGCCCCCACCTCGCGCCCCCCGCCGAGCAGCATCATGGGGCGCAGCTGTTCCTTTTGCGCCACTGCGGTGAAAGGAGGTGATCGAAGAACAAGGCACGTTGCAGCTCGATGCCGACTTTAGGCACTGGTAGTGCTCCAGCCGCTTTTGCAGGCGTTCAAAATCCCTGACGGCGTCCGCTTCCAGCTGAAGCAGTCTCCCTGACTCTGGTCGTGATTGTTCACCATACGTGTTGCGGGACGCCGGTCCGGCTGGCCCGCGCGCCATGGCGAAGCCGGTTCCTGCTGCGTTACGTTGCGCTCGCCGAATCTGAAAGTGTTCGAGTTGCTCTTGCTTCATCTGATTGTTCCGGGGGTCCTCGCGGTTGCCGTCCCCGTCGCACGCGGTGAGGAGGAAGGCTCCACCGACTGGGCCACGACATGCTTCAAAATTCACCAAGCCCACATTTCGAAACCACATTTCTGAAGCATTTAGCAACATTCTTACTGGGGCCATCTCGTCATGGCATTGGTCTTTCTTCATCTGAAGACCAGTTGCGCCACCTGCTCCGGGGGCGATTTCTTGATGATGCGGATCGATTAGCCTCCGGATAACTTCGCGTCCACGGAGTGCACAAACCTGCTGGCCTGCTTTTGAGGGCGATCCGTACCTGGCGCGTAACTCCTTTTCTACTCCTTCTCTGGCTCGGCGCGACCTCCGGGACGACGAGGAGTGCGACTTTGGACGTGCACGCGGCAAGGGCGCTGGTGGGCGCTTTGATCGTGAGCCAGGCGAGGGCGACCATGATTTCCGCTTGGACATCCGACGTGAATACGACGGCGAAGGCGTTCCCGGGGCAGTTTCGGGTCCAGGTGACCGCGGCGGGACCAGGGTAGTGCTTCTCCTTTTTCGGCTTGTGCTCGTTGCCGAAGGACTCCTGCGACTTTTCTGCTTTTTCTTTCCTTTCTGTTGGCGGCCGAGCAGGTGCACGGCGCAGTCAACCAAACACTGCCTGTCTTCGGGATTATGCTTTCTCGGAGCATCCGGCCAGTTCTTCTTGTAGTCAGCATTTTCGTCCTCTGCGAGGTAGTCCCGAAACCGGGCTTGGAACTTATTGATTGTAGCGCAACTGAAGCCGGGAGGGCAGCCTCGTTGTGAATCGCACGCCCCCGCGTTCGTCGCCTGCCGACGACGTGCTGCACGGTAGAGGCTCATCGCGGAAAAAGAGAGCGGCAATCGCAATTCTGAGTTCTTCTTTTCTTGCTCCGCTGCATGTTGTATCCACGGAAGACTTTTAGCACGTAGCCACTGTGCCGCCCTTGACGGCCGTGCTTCTTTTTCGTTCTCCTTTCGACCGTTGGCGCCAAACATCATCGCACCTTCTGTGTTAGCAGCGGAGGCTCCGTCAATAGCATGTGCGCCGTCAGGCGTCACAACGACTCCGCAAGATGGGCCCTCAAGCTGAGTCTCTACCTCCTCGGTGACAGAAACAAGAGATAGCGTCGACTCATCGTCCGATGACAACAAGTCCGCGTCGAAGGACCCGGACCAAGAACTGCAATCAGACAAGCTACCTGCATCTTCAGGCCCGTGGGACTTTCTCGCGCCCGACAGGACTGCTGGTACGTGACGAGGCGACGGCGATTTTCTTTTTTTTTGCCCGCCAAGGTCATCACAACTTTCCTCGTCACTGCTGTTGCAGGTGGAGTAGAGAGCCTCCGAGTCAGTCGAGTTTCCGGAAGAGCTGCTGGTCTCCAAGCGGGCTTCTAGGTCCTTTCTGATGATGATCGTTTCCCCTGTCACTTCAGGAGCGTCCGGATCCTTAGCGTTGCGCCGAGCTGACCGTGACCTCTTGCGTTTTCGTTTTCCGGTGTCATCTGCTTGCGTGTACGATGTGGGCCCCTTATTTCGTGCTGTGATGTATCGCCTTCGTCGTGTTGCGCTGGCCTCTGCGTCCCTCTCCAACGGTAGCTGCTGGCTATCGCCGGGCGACCGAACTTCTCGCCCCCGCGGCCGTGGCTCGTGCAACTCATCATCTTCATCTCTTTGGTCGGCGTCCGTCTCCCGGCGGCAAGCTTCCTGGCGTGTCTCTGGATTCCTCCGGCGCGCAAAACCCGCTGTGGCTCTTTTCTCCTCCAGCACAACTGCGCACGCTGCCTCGGCGTAGAGCCCCAAATTTTTCTCAAAGCGGTTTCCTCGTTCCCGCAAGTCATGACAGAGCAGATTCGCCCTTCTTCGATTCCGCCACTCTGCTTCAATTTTTCGTCTCCGTTCGCGATCATCTTCGCCTTCAGCTACTTCATCTCGCCCACCCGGGCCATCTGCTCCACGGCACGCCCCGTGATTCTTGCTGCGCCGCGACTGTCGGAGGTCCGTGAGTGGGTATTCTCCGAATTCTTCGAAGTGCTCTCTGACTGCTTTGCCTGCCACACCGGTGGCTCTTCCAGCAGCCTTGCTGATCCCATCGCCCCTCCCGCTGTCTCCTTTCTGCTTGTTTGTCTCTCCTGCTACTGCTGCGTCCTCGTCGTCGGTTTCACACTTCTTGCCCGAAGGCAAGCCAGTAGTTCTTGACTCGGTCGCGGCCGAGAGATCTCGGTCTCGGCCATGCGCGTTCTTTCCCAGTTTCACGGTCACTGCGTGCTCTTGTTCTTCCGGACGAGGTTCGGCGAACCGGCGGAGATCATCGTTGTCGGCACACGCGTCGGACGACTCTTCCTGTTCCCGGATTTCCACCCGCCGAAGCCTTCCTGTCGTCCTGTGGCATTTTGGAACCGGCACGACGTTGGGGGGAGCGGATTCATCGGCGCCTCGTCTCCTGGTGCTGTCCTTCTGACGCTCACGGGTCTGTTCGGCGTCGACGCTTGCACTTCGTGTTCCACGTATTCCCGGCTGTTGCAAGGCCATGGCGAGATTCCTGTGGCCGACGACTTCCCGCTGAAATGCCGAGGTCAGGAGATCGCCGGACGCGTACTTGCGACGGCGCCCCTGGCCGTCGAACACCTCCTTCTGGCCTTCGAAAAATGCACAGGCTCCTTCGCAATCATGCTGATCTGTTGCTGAAACGCGGAAATCTGGCTTCGTCGCCGTGTCATTTTCCGTGAAAGCTTTGTGGATTGCGATCATTGATGATGTTCGTTTGCGTACCTGACGCGAGAGAGTTTCAATTTGTGCGCGCTCGGACTCCAGGGCGTCGCAGAACATCATCTCGCGTTTCGCATGTTTGTCAACTACACGAGCTTGCCCGGGCGGTGCGAGTGCCAGCCGGCCACTCGAAGCACGAGGTGGCACAAATCCGTTGCAAAGCCGCCATCCACAACTGTGACGAGCAGCAGCGCCAATCCGATGGCACAAGCGCAAGTCGAGACTTTCTTGTCGACGGAGGTCGCTTGCACTTCGTCGCGGGGAGAATTCGAACTCCGACGTGTAGTTATCGTTAGTCGACATGCTGGTCTCTGGCCCGATACCGGTACCGGCGCGCGCATAATGCAGCAGCGAAGCTGTGGCGCGGCCGGGCAGAAGCCGACGGAACCGCGGTAGTGCAGCGACAGTGGCTCGGCGCTGACGCCACCTCGACACCATCGGCCCCGAAGAGGTGAGCACTGCGCAATTCTTCCACGCCCGAAGTCGTAGTGCCGATTCTCGTGTAATGAACTCCCTCTGGGCCTGCCTCTCCTGCACCTTGCGTTGGGAAATCTTTATCGCGCTGCGGCTGGCTCCACAGCGTTGCCATTCTTCGTCGGATTCAGAGCCTGCTGGCGACGAGCAATCGTTCTTGTCCCTCTCGTCCGCGTCACTTCTTAGCAATCCAGGCAGCTCGTCCCTGCGATGCACTGTGGAAAAGGGCGGGGGCGCGTCGCGTCGCGAGGACCCATCATGCTGAAGAGGGCAAGCGGCTACAAGCAGCCCACGACCCTCTTTTACCCCCTGCTGCTTACCTGTCGTGGGACGAATTTTCTTGGTCGTGCCGACGAAGGAGGTCGGTGCCGGGGCATTTTCTATTGGGTACGCCCAATTGTCGTTCTGGGCGTGTTCAGGCACACGGCGGCCGTGCCAGCGGGACGTTTCGGCGTCATCGCGATTGCACCCGAAAAATACGCGATCCGTCCTCGACACGAACAGCCACGACAGCATATTCACTTCGACCAGTTCTGAGTAGAGGTGGCGGGCGGCTTCTGCTTCTACGTTGGTCTTCGAAATGCCCCTTCTGTTTGAAGATGCTGGGGAGGAACCGCAGGAGACCCCGTGATCGTGCAAGTCGAAGATTCCTGGGCCGTGTTCGTCCGCGATCTGAGAGAAGGCATCTTGCTCCCAGCTATCGTGGAGGGTGTTGAAGCCGCCCGACACGGCTTGCGCGCTCGTCCAGCACGTCGTTCTGCTGAATGCATCCACGTCGAAGTCACCGTACCGGTCTAGAAGGAAACCTGCTGCCCCATCTTTGGGGAGTGACTCTACTCCCAAGCCCGTCGCTTCTTCGAAGAAGCCCTTGAGGCCTAGGCCGAATACGCGAAGGCTTTGCGTCAACGCGATTTTGCGAAGTGCACGCGCCTGCTTTGTTGCTACTGCCGCGTCGAACTGCAATTGGCATTTGGCATTCCCGAACAACAGAATTGCGCGTTTATCCCACAACGGTGGTAACTTGCTCCACGACGAAGGCCCATATCTCCCAGTAGCGCGCTCAAGTTTTTTCTTCCATTTTTTCAAAAGCCGGCTCCCCAGCTGCTTCTCCAGCATCTCCACTTTCTCATCGCAGCTCAGTGCAGCGGCCGTCTCGGAATCACCGCCCGAGCGATAGCACACCGCGAGAAACGCACGCATTTTGTCGGCGTGCGACAGCATGTTGTGGATACTCTTGTAGTAGGAAGCGTTTTTCTTGCTGAGCACGTACTGGACCACACTGTCCGTGCTTTCCGCAGCGCTGGTAATCGCAGTGTGAAGACGCTGCCCGAGGGCCTCTCCGCGGCGGATTTCGCGTTCAGCAGGACCGACAAACAATGAGTCGTAGGCCGGGACCGACATCCGCAGCCCGGCGTCCTTCGCGATGTAGTCTGCCGTCGAAAACCGGTTCCTCGCTATTGCTGCAGAAGCCAGGAACCCAGTCCAGCACAGGCTCCGATACTCACTGTCTCGTCTGGGGTAGTAGCCGTGCCCGGGCCAGAGCCTCCACTCGTCGTAATTGAAATTATCGGACGTGGTCGCTAACATCTCGCAGTCTTCCACGAGGCCTTTGAGATTGCGGCGGTTTGACACCAGCCGCAACTTGAATTCCTCCACGCTATCTTCTCGCTCTTCGCCGGGAGATCGCGCCCAATGTAGTTGTCGGCTGTTCTTCTGATGTGCTCCACCGCTGGTCCGCTGCATGTACACGTCGCCGGTGAGTGGAAGCGTAGCGTTTGCCTTGATACACGCCGTAATCTCCTCGGCGGAAAAAAAGAAGTCGCGCCCAGCTAGCTTGCGCGGGCCCGCAGAAGGGGCGACCACCATCGTAGTTGTGACCCGCTTCCTTGTACTTGTTTGTGCACGGCCCGACCTCATCGTGGCGTCGGCAGCAGCGCGAGACTGCGGGCGCCTCGCTCTGCCCTGCAATCGCGATTTCGTCCCCTTTCCCGTCGTGCGTGACGTCCTCTTTAAAACTCCCGCTTTATCGTCCTCGCGCGAAAACCCCAGCTCCGCCCGATTTTCATCTGAAGGTAAACCGGCGTTCCGTCTCGCGGCAGTATCGAGTGAGTGCTCGTCCTTCTCAACATGGTCATCGCGCGCATCGGCAGCTTCGAGGTCGCCTCCGTCAGCTGGATTCCTTGCGTCGTCGATCCCTCCCTCACCCGTCTCAGCAATGTCCATACCAGCTGCGCCCTCAGGAGCTGCATCTTTGGTGGAAACTTCGATCTCCGCCATCACCACTTCCATCGCAGCATTTTCGTGCAGCTGCAGGAGTTTTTCGCGCGTGCTGTCCCTAGCCTTCTGCAGGTACTCGTCCTGGACGGTGAGAGATTACAGGTCAAAACACTGCATTTGCTTGCATCTTTTTCTTTTAATAACATCTTTTAGAAAGCGGACGCCACTCGCTTGGGACGTCCGGCATCGGGGGCAGGGGTGTCGAGGCACCGGGAGATGAGCCATTCTGGAGTAGAGGGGGGAGGATCGTGCAGCAGCAGAAGAGATCCAAACAGGACGGGAGGGGCAGGGGAAAAGCAGGAAAAGGTTAACTACGTTAAGATACGGCACCATGTGTAAGTAACTAGCAACTAGGGGGGTGGGGAACGGCTA
>RXOD01005405.1:0-14288 GCA_005223375.1 Amoebophrya sp. AT5.2 | reverse complement strand
GTGGGGGCGGCGGAGCCGCCGGCGTCAGCACCGCCCCCACTGCTTCCGCCGTCGCCGCACGAGAGGACACTCTCTACACCACAAGGACCCTCCGCGACACCTTTATCAGCGGCAGCCCTTGAGCTTGATGAACCGCCAGTATCTTCCTCACTGCCCGGATCCAGCCCGGCCTCCCCAGCTGCGGCACCTCCTCCCACGCCGACCATCGCCGCGCCGACCACTACGACCACCATAAAACCCGAGCTTGTGGACCACAACAACAGTGGCTTTCTCCGCCTTTTCAACGTTCGCGGCTCCGAGCTGTTGGACGCTTTTCGGTGGGTCACGGACAAAAAGGACTACGCCTGGAATGAAATGCAGGAGCCCACCAAGGGCTGCGTGCACTACGTGGACGAGGAGGAGGTGTTGTTCGAGAAGATCGCGGACAAGCAGCAGGGCAAGCTCGAGATGAGCGGCGAATGGGAGGAGATCCACGGCCGGGGCGGGTTCAAGTCGTTCCGCGTAGAAACGAAAGAGGCGTACAACGTAGGGGCGGTGGTTTTGATCGACGTGGAGCGGATCGCGACGGGGCAGGGCACCCTGCCGGCCTACTGGAGCGCCGGCGTCCCGGAGGGTGATTGGCCGCACCGGGGCGAGATCGACCTGCTCGAGTGCCCGACAAACAAGCCCACGCTCACAAGCAGGCTACACACCGGGGAGAAGCTGGTGAAGACAAAGTGCGACGCGCTCACCTGCGCCGAGGGTCAATACGACTTTTGCGACGGACACGGAAAGGACTTCAACCACGACTGCCTCTCGGACGTGAAGCAGAACAAGTACGGTTGCGGCGGCGACTTCCATCGCCTGAACGGGCCGAAACTGAACGACGCCGGCGGCGTGCTGCACGCCTACAGCTGGACGAAGAAGTGGATCAAGGTGTGGCAGTGGGCGCGGCACGAAATTACGGAGGGGCTGCGCTGGGCAGACGAGTCGGCGGTGAAGCAATTGGCAGACGGGAGCATGCCAGGCGCGTACGCAACGTGGAGCTTCGAAAAGGACCCTAGTACCGGGCGCGTACGCTGCGACTACCGAAAAGTGGGCGACCAAAAGTTCATCATTAACCTCACGGTGTGCCCGGCAGGGCCCTGGGTGAACGGCTTGATGAAGAACAACGACTGGACGGAGGGGGGGGGCATAAGCAGCATGCAGCAGGGCGGTTCGTGCGAAGAGTACGTGAGATCGGAAGCCGGAAAAAAACAGTGGCGGCACGTGAACGGAGGCAGAATGCCGAACTTCATCATCAACTACTTCAGGGTCTACAAAGTGCCGGACCTGGGATCCGATGATCATGAAGCTGGGGGATGATCACCGACAAAGCGAAGTGGCAAGCAAGAAGGGCTCCTACAGGGAGCAGGCCGGATCGCCGCATATGCGCCGACGATGAAACTGCACGAGGAAGAGTTCCGGGGTAGACGTGCATTACGTCAGAGTTAGCAGCTTGTTACAGTTTTACGAATAAATATTTTTTTACATAGTCTTACCTAGAAAGAGAGGGAACGAGTTTCACCCAACTACGAGAACCGTAGGGGGGACATTTTGCGCAGTGTGACTACTCGCGGCCTTCCGGTCGTCTTACCTATGTTTTACTGTGTTAATATTTTTTTACCTCAAGACCTCGTTTCTATTTTGCTCATCTGAAGTAGACAGAGGAGAGCTACATCCATGAGCATCGTCTGTGCAGACTCTACCCGCAGTTGTACGCCGGTCGAAGCCGTGCGCAACCATACGGATCTCCGACACGGTCCCGCGAAAACCGATTTTCACTCTTTTGATAGGACGGCATCAGATTTGACATTGGATATGGATTTGGTTTTGTTGTTCTCGTACGGTACTTCTGCCTCATCTGCGTCTGCCTTCCACGTGACTGCAAGCGAATCAATCTTGAAAAAGTAGAGAAAGTAGCTCGTATTGTTGTTCCCAAGAGTAGTGCTCTTTTAGGTAGAACACAGAGGCAGAGCAAGAGCCGGCTAATAATATCTTCCATATGCTGCATAGTACCTAAGTTTGCATTAGTCGAGGGTAAAGCCATCCGCCGCGTTCCTGGGCAGGACAAGGACGCGGAGAACAATCAAAATAAATGGCGGCTTCCACCCGCCATACTAACGCGCCGAGGCCCGGATCCCGCCGTCTCTCCACGCCTCGTCGTGGCGTCATTTTTCCCGTCGACCAGGTGCGGCGGTGGCTTTCCGAGGTCTTCCCTGAACAAATCGAGGGCAAAATAAGCTCGCTGGAGGATTCTGCTTCCGTTCGCCTGATGGCCGCGACCTCCGGGCGCCACTCGGGCGTTTACGGGGAACTCCCCTTCGACACCGCGGACCGGCTGTTCGGCCACGCAAACTCCGGCATAAGTCAGAATTTTGCGACTTCGTCCTCTCATCTGTCAGCATCTGCCTCTACTAGAAGTAGTGCTTCCGGCGCGACGTTTACCAAGTCCTTGCTTTACCCGGAGGGTCTGTTCGCAGACGACGTGTTTTACGATTTGGGGTCCGGCACAGGGAAAATCGTGCTACAGGTGTTCCTCACAACGCGGGCTCGGAAGGCGGTCGGCGTCGAGTTGGGCCGCCGCCGCTTCGAGGCGAGCATGGCGGCAAAGGCGGAAATCCAGCGAAAAATAGCAAGACTTATGTCCGGATCAAAACACCTTGATGTGTTCGACCCGGGGACGGAGTTCCGCCACGCCAACATCCTCGAAGCCGACCTGTCCGACGCCACCGTGGTGTTCTTCTCGTCGTTGATGTTTGACGTTTGTTTTGTGGAACGGGTCGCGCTGAAACTGGCGCGGGAGAGCCTGAAACTGCGCTACTTGGTGCTGCTCACGGAACTCAATCTCGGTGTCGGTCTGATGAAAATGGATGTCAGTGGAGGAAGTGAACCAAGTGCGCTGTTGCGAAACAGCGGGCTAGAACTCGTGGGTTCGTACCAGCTCGAAATGGGCTGGTCAGACAAAAACGCAAAGCACCCGCAGCTGGCGAAGCAACCGGTTTACGTGTACGCAGTGGCGGCCGGGGCTCGAGCGATGGACCTCGACGAGGGCCCCAGGAGTCCCGCCGCTCCGGCGGGAGGAACAGCTATACAGTCTAAAGTGGAGTAGAAGTGCAGCCATGTCGTGACCCAGGGTCGTCTCACAATAATTATGGCTGGGACCACCCGAGGATGGAATCAATTGCAGCTTGCTTCTTGGTCGGTGTTTCAGTTCCACGGCCGGGCGGCAATGTTGAGACGAAGGCTGTTGAGTTTCAACAATAGAAGCGATCAGGAGAGAAACACAAGTAGAAAGATCCACCTCGTCCACGTAAACGAGAATCTTTACAAGCAAGAGTGTTGAACATCGGTGCGGTTTAGCAACCAAGCCACATAGTCGCCATATATGTAAGAGTGTCTATCGGAGGTAGTGAAGGAGCTGGCGCGCGGGCCTTTATCTAAGTCTCGTCTCGCGGCAACCGCTTATCGGCGCAGAATCAGAAATAAGTACTTCCACCACCACCAATCTATGTCTCTATCGAAATATGTTGCTCAACATGCTCGCCATCGGTCGGTCGTTTCTGATCTCTTCTACGGTCGTTCCTCTCGGTTTCCTCTCCTTCCTCTCGGGCCTCGGCTCCTGCCTCCTGCCGCTGATCTTCATGCCCCTCGTCTACCTCCTCCTCAACAGCAGCAGCACGACAGCGGACGCGCTCGACGAGGTGGTCTCCGGGGAAAGAAGGTGGTTTCTCGCAGACTTCCCCGCCGAGCTGCAGAGGATTAGAAACATCCTATGCAAGAACCGGGAAACAGAAGTTTGTCCCTGCAGGAAAGGTTTAACCGTAAAGCATTTTCGGTTCTTAAGGTTGTGCTCGCGATGCCCCTGAAAGGAATGGGTTTTGCGCGATCGGAGCTTCCTGACGTCGTTTTTTAGGACCCCGAAAAAACGAGTGTAGTGCAGCACCCCGACAAGTCGACAAAGCTGCCCGTCGGTAGGCCTAGCAATCGGCGAGATGAACTGCCAGCATCGCTCCCCGAGGCTCGCTCAGAAAAAAATGGAAACAAACGTCGACAGCAGGTGGGACAAATTTTTATTTCCTCTGCATACCTCCCGCTGCCCTGCCAATACTTCGGGCACATGTACAGCTTTGAGTTTACTTTCGCCGCGTTTTTGCGCGACAACGGGCAGCACTACCTGACGGAGGACGCGAGAGCAGCGGACTTCATCCTGCTGCCGCACTGTGTCACGATGGTCTACCATTAAGGGTTGAATAAATTCAGGTTCACATCCAGGTGTAGGTTTGCTGAAAGAATTTGCTAGAGCTCTTCTCTTCAGGGACTGGGAGCAGAAGGGGTCAGAGGTCATGAAGTATGGGTATGCGTATGCTCCCCGTGCGAATGGGCTGCATCTTCTTGTGTGTGCGGTTCCCACCCCAGCATACCTCGGTTGCAGCCATAGGAAGCCAATGCCGGCGAGTGCCCTGCTATTGGTGTCGGGTTAACGAACAGAGCCAAGGAGTGCGGCTTGATGGACCCTTATCAGCCGAGTATCGCTGGGCGATGGCCATGGCCATGGGTGCTGGGATCCGATAACGGCTAAACCTAAACCTGAAGCACGACCTGGATTTTTTCAACCCCTAACACCACGCCCTGCGATACGAATTCGGCTTCAACACCCGGAGAAAAACCTGGGAAGCCCTGCACTAGGAAGGGGGTGAAGGAGAGAGGCCGAGGGCGAAGCGAGGCTAAGAGTTAAAGTGGAGGATTGGCAATGGCATCGGCAGTCTATCGCCATAAAATCGCTTTGTTGGTGTGGTTCAAATGATGCAATCTGTCTCTGTCGGCTTGTTTAGGATAAAAAGAGGAGCTTCTTCGGAAGGTAGGAGTTTTCTTGGTAGCTCGATGCCAGCGGGTGCTTTTTTTTGAGTTTTCTTTTGTCGATCTGATCGATTTGTGGAGCTGCCGCTTATTTTTGCCCTCAGGAGGTGATGGGAGTCGCGGCGCGACCTGAATGGCGCAAAAGCAATCCCAATAGCGGCTCGGTCCTCTTCTTCGCCGCGACCCCTCGTTATTAGACCATTGCGCAGACGGAGTACTTGCTGCCGATTATCGACAACTGGCTCGTGCACCAGCCGTGGTACGTTGGCGAAAAGACGGAGCGCAAGATGGTGATTGCCTTTGCCATGGACAAGGGTCGGGTGGACTATCCGCTCGTCTCCGAACGCGTAAAAAGCTGGCACGCCGTGACCACCGTGGGGGACAGGCACTGGCTGCGGAGAAGGATTGGCATTGGTATGGAAGAGGTCGTCGATCCTTCCCCGCAGTCAGTCTCAGTGCAAGACCCAAGCGAAGAACTGGGACAACTTCATCTCGCCGGGGAACTCCTGAGGAGCGCCTACCGGCCGGCGATCGCGTCGGCGGCCGAAACCACCGCATCCTCGTCGGCGCAGCTCGGAGTTCTTTCGGGACGCTTCCGACTGCGAGCAGGTGCGCAAACAGAAAGTAGTACAGAAAGTAGTACAGAGACAGAGACAGACGAGGACGGTACCCAGCTCGCGAGCAGCATCGCGCAGGCCATTGACGAGGGAGACGAGGCACAAGCCACCTCCGAACCTCCGAGGTTTGATCAAGTAGTGCAAGATGGAGTTGAGGATAAACTAAAGAAAGAAGATGACGAGGACGAGACCAAGGAGGCTTACTGGGACAGCGCGAAGTGGATCGACCCGGTTTTTCGCTACTCCGACGAAAAACGGCTCTTCCGGGAATTGCTGGGAGTCGGTGTTGATGTCGAAGATCATGGTGTAGACGTTGATGTTGATGTAAAAGTAAATACTGTAGCCGCTGGTGTTGAGCTGCCTTTGACGTTCGACCCTTGCTGGAACCAGACGTCGGTGTCGAAGCGGGCTTTTCTCTACTACCCCCAGGACGTGGTGGTGCCGGTACCTACGGCGTTCTATTTCGACGAGCGTGCGGCTTCTCCCCAAAACCGTACCCGGCTCCTTTTCTACGCCGCCAGCGTCAACTCCTGCACGCGGCGGCTCGTGTCCGACGTGGCCAGAATCAAAAAGTGGAACCAGTGGGAGTGGGTGGAGGAGCCCTTGTTGGCGGAGGATCGTAATGATCATAATCATAATCATAAGCCCCAACCGGAACCACAGCAGCTGCAAAAAGAACAAGAACAAGAAGCAAACTCGCAGCTGCCAGTCCGGAACTCAATTTTAGTGCTGGACAAGGTGGTAGAGCGGGACGTTTGGCGGTCGTTCATGTACGAGACGAAGTACTGTCTGGTCCCGGACGGGTTCAGCTCGGTCTCCGCGCGGCTCTACGAGGTGATTCTGCACGGCTGTGTCCCGGTCTTGATCACGGACGCGTTTCACGGGGCGTTCGAGCACTCCGTCCCCTGGCTGCGGTTCGCGGTCTTCGTCGCGCGGCGGGACGTGCCGAGGATCCCGGACATCCTGGTAGGAATCCCGGACGCGGAGTACCTGCGGAAATTCGATACCATCCGGAGCATCCACGCTGTGTTCCACGAGGAGACGGGGCAGTTCTGGGCGGCGCTGTTCCGGGAGCTGGAAGCGCGAAAAAGAAGGGGTTTGGGGGGCGATCCCGATTTTGATTCTGATTTGGTTGTCGCGGAGGGGGCGGGTGCTGGGGGTCGGGGGCAAGACGTCGGAGAGGAGGTGTGAATCGATATGCTCATGCGTAAGGAGTCGCCAGTAGTTGCAACCTCTGCGCCGGGGATTTTTGCTGTCTTTGTCTTGATCCGCGATGCAGCCATGAGACAGAAACCAAACTTTGCCTGCGACCTTGAATTAGGCATCTTGAGAATTCAGCGTCCGAAAAGAAACCACCGTCGGGCATCGACAAGTATGACGGATCTTTGATTTTTTTATAGGAGCCACTGGCGGAGCCTGAGTCCTGCTCCTGAACTTGATGCAGGCAGCCATGCCCATGTCGTGGCGGATTTCTTACGTCGTCGTCTGATGTTCTACTGTGCGCCATTGGCTTTCATCTGATTTTCATTCTCTGAACGAATTGCGTCGCTCGTGCTCATCGGATTTGTTTCCGAAAATCGGATCTTCCGACGAGGACCATCGGACTCCCAAAACTAAAGAATAACACCAACCGATCGATGTCGATCGATTACTTATTCAGAATAGCCGAAAAGCCGAAAGAACCATGCGCATGCCTCCCCCAACAAGCCATGCGGTGGAGGACGAGGCGGAGGATGCTTCTCCGGTGGTTGCGGGCCAGGGCTTCAGCTACAACGTGATGGAAAGGCCGAATTTTTTTCGCCACAATTTCGGCCGGCCGCTCACCAGTGGGGGTGTGCGGCAGTCGGTCCTGGCGTTGACGTCCACCGCGATCGGAGGAGGCCTGCTCACGCTGCC
Organism: Amoebophrya sp. AT5.2; assembly: GCA_005223375.1. NCBI lineage: Eukaryota > Dinophyceae > Syndiniales > Amoebophryaceae > Amoebophrya > Amoebophrya sp. AT5.2. The sequence goes on along the minus strand of RXOD01005405.1, from coordinate 6,897 downwards.
ATACGCCATGCGGCTCACCGGCATGGGCCTGGGCGCCTTTCTCCTCATCCTGGGCGGACTCACCTCGGCATACTCGATCAAGGTACTACTAACTTCTACTTTCTTCACTGGTAGTTCGCGGTTCTTATTCTTCTTCTTTCTACCACTGTCCTCGAGTGAACGATCGGCGAAGCACCGATCGGTTTACAACTGCTCTACCGTTGTACCTATAGGTTCTCTCGGCTATCGACCATGATTTATACGGAGACAGATGTCGATGTCCTCATCCTCTCTCGAGTCTCGATGCTATTCTTTCATTGCTACCTCCCCCCATCGGTCATAGGTAAGTAAATAAATCGAAGAGCGCATGCGCAAAAGCAATGAATTACTACAAATCGCTCTCGCCAGGTTCTGATGGTGAAGACTGCGGAGACCGGTGCCGTTCAGTATGGCGAGCTCGTCGGCAAGAAGTTCACCGGTTGCGGCACTGCTTTCGACGTGCTCCTCTCGATTTACGGGTTTGGTGTGCAGGTCGCTTACTTCAACTTCGTCGGTGACTTCATGTCCTCGTTGGGGGGCATCTTCTTCCCCGGCGTTCCGGTCCTTCACGACCGCAGCTTCATCATCTTCGCCATCTTGGTGATTGTGGTGCCGCTATCCGTGCCTAAGTCGCTGTCCGCGCTCAAGTACTGCAGCCTCGTGGGCGCGGTCTCGCTCGCGTACACCTCCGCGCTGATCATCGCGAAAACGCCATTGACCGTGACGAAGGACATCGTCGACTCCCTCACCGTGATCAACCTCGACTGGAACTTCTTCATGTAGGCCCGAAAACGACCAGCTGGCTAGGTATTATAGACCGACTACTATAGACCGACTGCGGCAGTAGAAACCCACTGACCACTGTTGGCCGCGAACGCGATAGTCGCGAGTCGCCACGCCGCGTCCAAGGGGATCATTGGCCATTGGCTCCTATGAGCGAGAGCGACCTCGTAGCTGGAACCTCCATAATACCGCTCTTTAAATACCGTAGTTACCAATTCCACCAATACCAGTCGCTCATGTGATAAACAGCCAGCTGGCCGCGTCTCGGTTCACAGTCTAGCGTTGGGCAACTTCGTGTTCGCTTACAACTGTCACCTGAACGTCTGTCCTGTGGCCGCGGAACTCGAGGTCCCCACCGGCGAGCGGATCCACAAGGTGACGTACACGGCGGTTTTCGTCCAGATTTTTTTCTACTTGGGAATCGCGATCTGCGGGTACTTAAGTTTCGGCACGGGCACGGAGTCGGACATTTTGTTGAACTACGACGCGGACGACCCCTGGGCCATCGTCTCGCGGTTCTGCCTGGCGGTCACGCTGCTGTTCGCCTTACCCATCAACCTGAACCCGACCCTGCGGGCCTTCCTGGCCGTGATGGATCGGGTGGCGGAAAGGACGAGGAAAACAGAGGTCGATCATGATCCCCATGTAAGGCCGCCGGGTTCTCTAGGTAGACCACCTTTGACTACTGCTGCGAATGAGCGCGCCGAGACGCTGTTGGCGCACAGCGTGACGCCAGCGCCGGGAGGTGAACAAGCGACTGCAGCGGCTGTCCCGAGTCCGACGCGGCGTCGGCGTTTGCACGACAGTTGGGTCGCTCGCTTCCTTTCGGCGGTTTTGTATACGGTCGGCGCGGCGTCGGTGGCGTGCGTGGTGAAGAACCCCTCGCAGGTGATTGGGCTGACGTCGGCGGCGATCGGAACGCTGATGATGTTCCTGCTCCCCGCCTTCTTCGCCGGAGACTTCCGCTGGCCCGTGGTGGTGCTGTTCGTGATGGGAGGGCTGAACGGGGTGGGAGCCGTGGTCATGCTCCTGCAGGCGGCGTCCGTGCTGCCGAACCCGCCGTGAAGGTGGGGGGATTGATACTTATCATGATAGATCCATCGTCGGAGGACACATTTTTGAGTCTATTTGAGGAGCGATCACGAGGATTTGGTAGAAGTGAATTGCGAATGAAATGATTTATCTGATGAAATATAAACCGTTTTCGCGGAATCAATCATCGGTCGGCTGGAGGAAGAGGAAGAAGGACAGGGAGGCCCTTGAGATCCTTACCAAGCACCCAAGAGGATCCTAAGGTGCAAGCGCAAGCAATCCCCCATACTCCACCAGCGAAACTTCCACTGGTGGAGTATGGGGGACTGCTTGCGCTTTTCGGCGCCGGACTCTTCGCGATGCATGGAGCGACTTCGGGGGCAACAACTTCCACGACGTTCTTCGGTGCTGTTCTGTTACTACAACTCTTAAACTTAAAAATCGCTTTCGCGGGACCATGCAGCATCGCCCGCGGAGCTTGGCGATAGATCATTCCCGTTGTGCTGGTGGAAAGTAGAAATAGACAAATCACCGATATCAAAACTTGCACACCATCCGATGAACTACAATCGATCAATCGATAAACAGGCTACAACAGACGATTGTCTCCAGCCATTGCGCGAAGGAATCATTCCCGTTGTGCTATTGAAGACTGACACTGACTCGAAAAAAAGACAACGAACCCGATAGAAGGGGAGACGAGATGTGGCAGCGCGGGTCCGGCAACTCCGGAAATCCGGGGGGATCGGAATCGACGTGGCGGCGCAGTGCTACCGGCGGCACAACAACCAGTGACGAATCCGCTGCGCCACAGCCGGTGACGAACCCACTGCAACGGCACAACGGGGGTTATCCTTATCATTATCCACCGCAGCACCGCGACCGCCGGATAGAGACTCCTCCAGATTATCCACCGCAGCAGCACCAGGCTCCGATCAACCGTATAATTTCTTCCGGCAGCGTGATATGGCCTGCCCAAGAACTGTGAAGTGCCGATGAAGTAGGAAGTAAGGTCCTTGCGGCGCCGATGATTGATTGAATCTTGTACCCCGGCGCAACCAGACTGCCGACTGCAGCTTGGGTAAGTTTCCACCGATGCTATTGGGGTAAGGTTCCACCGATGTCCCTACTAATTCGCAGGATCGATTCATTCACAGTCAAACTCTAGATACCCCCCTCGTCTCAATGGCTCATCTCCCGACGCCGTGCGGAGCCGTTCTTCGCACGGCGTCGGAAGCGAGGAGTGCCGCTTCCCTTCGTCCACAATGAGGCATCTCTGAACGGCGCCCCAGACCCCTCCGCGCCGGTTCCAGAGCGCGCGCTAGGCCTAGTAGGTTCCGCCACCCCTTCTAGGCCTAGCCCTAGAAGAAACCCAGGCCCATCTACTTCATAGTTGCTTACTTCACAGTTGGATCGCTTCTCCATACGTGAGCTCCCATAACGGGAGCGGTAGGAACATGAGCTCCTACACCGAAAGAGCGGTAGTAGAAAAGGCCCCGACAACATCACGCAGAAACGACCCGCACGCCAACGAGGACCGGTACCGCGAGCAGTACCGTCGGAGCGTTATGTCCTCTACAGGATCCGAGCAGGATCATCACCAAAGGCCTATAGGTCGCTCCCGTTATGATACCAGTACAAACCAGGCATCCGCCGCGACGAACAAATCTTCAGGGGTGTCAAACCACCAGGGATATCTTCCCCAGGGGAAGATGAACCAGAGGAAGCAGGGGTCCAACAGCGCAAGCGGGTCGATCGATAACCCCCAAAATCAGCGCGTCGAGCGGGGTGATCGAGACCACGCCGGTGGGGCTCACCCGCGTCAACCTCCGGTCCGAAGTCACGGGGCGAATTTGGATTTCTTCCTCAGCAAGGGCTACAACCCGCCGCCGCTGCCCACAACGCCCAGGTTCGTTGCGCACGACAGCACCCCCGTCCTCAACCACCGCGGCATCGGAAACGGCGACAACGTCCCCGCCATTACCAAGAGCGGCGTCGTCACGTCTTTGAAAAAGAACGTGTTTGCAGAACAATCGTGGGTCGGCTCCGGCCAGACTCCTCCCCCGCCGTTCCCCGGAAAAACAAAGAACAAGAAGACTCTGGCACCGCAAGCAAAAGCGGGTTGCCCCGATGCCGTATCCCAAAACGGTGCAGCCGATGGCAAACGGGATCGGGGCAACCCCCAACCCGCCGTTTCGGACCAGAATGCGGAGGAGAACTACCAGCGGGCGATGGCGAGGGACCTCTCCGTATTTGGAGCCCCGCAGCTGCCGCAGGGGTACTATGAGCTAGATGAGGAGGCGTCGCGGAAGCAACAGGAGAACCGACACGTTCCCGTTCCCGGTCGAGGCCTAGACTCCCAGACCTCCCTATTCGCCCAGATGACCTCTCAGGAGGCGCAGCAGGGGAAAGGAGTAATCTCTGGCGCTGCGCAGCCGGCGTGGTCGGGCTCTCTGGAGGACTTCCCAGCACCAGAGAGCGCGACCACGCCGGCTGCGCAGCAAGGGAACCCGGACCCCACCACCAACGCGCTGCAGCAGATTTTGGATTTGGCCCAAGTCCAACTTTGCGCACTACAGCGGCAAGTGTCAGAGCGTGCCGCCGCACAGAGTCAGCCCCTGATCCCGCCGATCCCCAACGGAGCTCCTGGGCAAATATTTTCTGGCTTGGCGATGGGCCCTCCGCTGTCCTCCCAGACGGATGGAGGAAGTTTTTTTGTCCCGACACCAGCGGCAGCGGCCCCCACCTCGGCCGGCGCAGGGGGTTTTTGTTCACAACAAGCGTGTAGTTCTCCGCAGCTCTCGCAAGGGTGTCAGAACCTGAACCAGCTTCAAGCGCAGCTGCTGTTGCAGCAGTTGCAACAGATGCAGAACCAACAGAACCAAAGTTGTTCCGGATTAAACATGATGAATTCGGGGTCCTCCTCCTCGCCTACTACACGCGAGCAGCTCACCCGCACGACATCGCGCACGACGCACTACGTTTTCGAGGGCAGCTCCGGTGCGGGAGGAGAGAATTTCAAGCTGCAGAAAACACAACTCGTCAGTCAGACCCCACCTCCCCACCGCGGTTCAGTCTCGGGCGTCGAAGTTCCAGTTTCAGACGCGCCGGTTATTTCAGATGCTCACTTCGACGCCGAGGCGGCTATTGCGTGGCACCGGAAGCACTGGGAGGAGTCGGTCGCGGCGTGCCACCGGTCGCTCGGCGTGGACGTGAACGATCCAGATTCGATTGTATCCAGTACGAGGGCGACGTCCGGGTCGTCGTTCCAGTTTCTGCCCGCCGTGATGCCCAAGAAAGAAGACGTCATGAGCGGGATTCAGAGCGGGCTGCTGTCGCTGAACCGGAGATAGAGGGGTCGATATCGTTATCGTGATCGGGGAAGCGAGGGTATGAAGATCTTCCGGCTGATCGATGTAAGTAGTATGGGGAGAGCTAGGAGGTCATGTGGTCCTCCGAAAAGCAGTTTTGCGGGCGATGAAGAGGAAGATGTTGCAGTCGGCGGCTGTAAGTATTTTTCAGAGACTCGGAATGTAGACGGCGGAAACGAAATGGGGAGGCGGAAGCTGCACACGATGCGCGGCTTACAGTACAACGGGGCAGATGAAGGCTGACGACGGGTGGATATACGAATTTTTGAATCAATAACATCAATGTGGTTTAAAAGAAAGCATTTTGCGAGGTTAAAGTTTTACAACGCTTCAGCTCGACGTTCACGTTCTCTCCATCGGCTCGAGATCGAAGTCTACTAGGTAGATGTTGATCTTGAACTTGATGTTGATCCGCATTCGCCTGGCTTGCCGGGTAGGCGCAGAGCAGTGGAGATGGACCCAGCGACAGCCGATGATCGTCGGGGCAAGACCTGTATCTTCTATGAAGAAACTATATGATTGCAAACGCAGCCGCGCGGGATGGTCCATATGAACCAATGATGAACAGAAAGAAAATAATAAACAAGGGGAGGCCAGTGGCCCCCCCGACCCTAACCCTGGGTCGAGATCCTCTTCGAGAAGATCCGAATTACTCGAGAACACCTGAAGGATGAAAATCAAATTTATTACAGTGTGATAGAGCATTAGAGGGTGCTGGATTGAAGCGCTCACATTTCATGAGCTGGCGAATCGCTCCTGGGCCGGAGGGTGGTGCCCGACCCTTCGAGGGTGAGAAGTGGTTGATGTTCCCAATCATGAGCCGGGCGAGGGTGCGAAGTAGGGTTGATGTTTTCGTATATGAGAGAAACAAGAAGTGAAGGAAACTACATTCATGCTTACGCGTGCTATGTGCTGATTGAAGTTGAACCCATAGGAAGAACATCTTCAAGGTACTAGCTGTAAAGACTAAGTAGGGTATAGAGATGAATGTGGAGCTGAACGGGAGTTGTTTCTCGCAGCTGCAACTGATGGTCTGATGATGCGGTGATGCCCTGCTGGTGCCGGACCTCGCTTTCATCTCGCCGCGGAAAACCGATTTTTGGTGCAGCATCCCCGCTCCGACCTGAGGAGCAAGAAGAACGAGGAGCAAGAGCGCGGCTGATATCTTCCCGCGTCGCCTTTGGTCGCCGACCGAAACGTATTGGCCCGACTCTAATTTAGGTTCATACATTCATACTAGATTCATCGGATAATCATAATTTGAGCAACACCACGACCACAGATGAAGCGCGTGCAGATCAGGCAACCGGCCGCGGAGCCGGTGGGGCACAAGCGGAGCGGGTTTAAGCGGAAGGGAACCCAGTTCGTGCAGAAGGAGGACCTGCCACCCACGGACACCATGGTGCACTTTGAGGACGATCATGTCGCGAAAACCCGGAAAAACGATTTTTCTAATGATCGTCTTGAAACTGGTGCACCTCCGGCCAGCGACGAAGAGGCAGGTAATTTAGAAGCAGTAAAAATATACACTTATACATTAAAATCGAATTATTTAATTCGACGGTGCTGCGCCGTGTTCCGCAGCTGCGCGAGATGTCTCCTAGCTGCCTCCTGCGTGCTCCTAGCGGCTCCGTAGCTGTTCCGTAGCTGTTCAGTGCTCCGGCGCTGTTCCGTGCTGGTTCCGACCGGGTTC
>RXOD01005404.1:0-14288 GCA_005223375.1 Amoebophrya sp. AT5.2 | reverse complement strand
CCCGCCGATACCGGGGTGAAAAAGAAGCGGACTACCAAACCCAAAGGCGGCGCGGCGGGCGAGAAATTGGAACTGGGGCCGTCGGAGGTGCAGAAGGAAAACGATCGCCTGAAAAAGCAGCTGGAGAAGATGAAGAACGAGATGGCCTCCGGGGCGCGCGAAAACCCAGCTCTCGCAGGTGTGGGGGGCAGCCCGGATCGGTTCGTGAGAACCCGCTCCGAAAAGCGGGCGGCGGAAGAAGGGAAGGGCACCGAAGACGTGCCGATGGCGGGAGGAGAAGAGGGCGTCCCGCCGGCGGACGAGACGGCCAAACCGAAGCGGAAACCCCGGATGCAAAGTGCCAAGGCCGCAGCGAAGAAGTCCGCGTCTTCTGCCAAGAACGATGCGGCGGCGGAGGCGCCGAAGGACGGAAACGGGGAACAGCCTGACGACATGTTTGCTCAGTTCATGTCTGGCATCTCGGGTGGTGCAGACATGTCGAATCCGATGGCAGAGTACGAAGGAACCAGCGGCGGCGCGACTTCTTACAAGGACACCAACATCCCCGATCAGGAGACCAAGACGGACCAAGGCAAGATGAAGAAGGCCGGGGGAGGACGCGGGCGCAAGCCCCTGCCGTACACCACCGCGAAGGACGGAAAGCGGACGGTCGAGGTCTTGGGAGAGGAGTCGGAGCCCGAAGGCGACAAATGGGAGCGGTGGCAAGATCAGCAATCATCCTACGATCCGGAGGAGGGTTTGCCGGAAGAGGAGTCTTCCGAATCCGGGGCGGACAACAAAAGTGCCAGCGCAGAGGAGATGTCCGTGGACGCCTCGGCAGAGGGCGATGAGATGAATGTCGACGAGTGAATGGAAACTGATTGCGAGAAGGAATGGGGATTTGCATTTTTTTAAGAACAACGCTGGGGAAGCAAGTAGTATGCCCAGCCGTCTCGCCGAAATCGCTCCACGCTCGGGAGCGCGCTTGTTAGTGGAGTAGCGGACGGCTAGAAGATTCTTTTACTAATTGGAACGCGATGGATTAGGTTTTAGCGGAGGCGCGCGAAATATCACTTCGTATTTCTAATTTGTTTTGATAAATGAAACAAGGCACAGTCATCAGGTATTACGGGGACAGGAATTGCTACGGCTACCAACGATTCTACTGGGAAAGTTTAAGATCGAAATACTTCGTGAATTATGAAAAGCCCTCTGCCTGCGTCGACGAGAAAAAGGCTGGCGGAAAAGCTTCGCGATTTCTCAACCTGCCAACGTCTGTACATGATTACCAAGGAAATTTTTACCAACTTCACCTTCAGACTTTAGGTACATGATGTTTTATGAATCTACGATCAGAACGGCACTGATAATACAGCGGAATGGTCCTACTGGCACCACGGGAGCGATGGGAACGTGTGCGGCCGCTTGCGGTTGCGACGCGTTCTCCACCCTCCATTTATATATTTACATACCAAGCCTGGAAGTGGTTACTTTCGACGAACGTGAGCAAGATCAAGACCAAGAGCAGCATCGGGCACGGCTTTGCGTCTGATCTTTGTAGAGCCATCTCCTGAGCACGACAAAAACCGCACGAAAACGGAAGTAGGGAAATAGAATACACATACAACACGAACCCCAGAAATACGATACGCATGCAATCGCCATTGATAGAGGCCGGACTCCTTGGCGGCCGACAAAGGCTGGAGCCATTGAGGACCGAGCAAGAGAGAGGAGCGTCCGCGGTTTTTTGCTTTGTACTGGTGGACCACTTAGTTTTTTCGGATGCTGTGCTCAGCGCGTTTTCCCCTGCCAATTTTGCAATGCATGAATACAGCAAGCGACTTCTAGGCTCATCCTCGGCTGCCCACGAAAGCCGTAGGATTCAACTTGATACTAATTGCGCGGCAGAATGTCGTCCGCCGACGAATAACGCAGCGACGCCGACCACGCCTTCACCATACAATGGTGAAACTCGCCCCGGTCGATATCACTTCGCCAGGCCTTTGCCTGGAGCTGCGGGATGACATCCCGTATGTGCGGTGCCCGTACTTGTGGCTCGGCTGCGACGCGGCCACAATCCTGATTATGAACCAGCAGTGGTCGACATCGTCGGCGGAGAAAAGTCTTCCAGCATTCAAGCTCAAAGGCAACGTGATGCGCCTCCTCCAGCGCGTCGAAAACATCGACTACGAAAACGACATCGTCTCTCGCTGGCTGCAAAGCACGCAAATTCTGATCGACAACGACGGCGGTGGCAAAACCTTGAAGATTGACGAGGATCGCCCACAGGGTGCGGATTTGTTCTCTCCCAGCCTCCTCCTCAAGCTGTTTCACCAGAAGGTCCAGGGTTTCAACCGCGACAAAAACCAGAGCAAGATGCCTACGATGGCGTGGCTCCTCGGTAACCAGCTGCACAAACTCACTTGCTTGCTGCCGGACGACAAGCAAAAGGCCGGCTTCTACACCCAACACATTCCCTTCCGTGGACCGGTTCCGGTGGCGGCGCTCAAGACGAAGGTGCAGGAGGGATTCTTCAAACGAAGCGCGCTCACCGGTGCCGAATTCTTCTTGGGCACAAGCTGTTTTCTCGTGATACTTTATTCCTGGTCTGAAGGTTCTGGCATATTTCCAGTATTGATATAGAAGTGAACCAGCAGAATCAGAAAAAACACATCTCTAGACTCATCCCTGGTTCATGCTGATCGAGGTGGTTCACAACTCGAACCAGGGATGGATCTAGAGATGAGTTTTCTCTTCAAACTGTACTCACGCGAGACGCGCTCTCGTTGCCCATCAGCAGCATTTGGATGGAAGTTGGCGGCTGCAAATACGTCAAGCATTTGCCGCGGCCATTCCGCCCTTAAGTGTTGCTGATGGGCCTTGCGGTATGTGCATCAGTATGGACGATCTCCAGAGAATGGCGCAGAAAATCCATCCCTGCTCCATCTCTGGTCAGCTATTTCGTCGCCAAAGACCGCACTTCCCGCCCCTCTTTCTGCAACTTCGCACGGAGCAGGGATGGACTTTTTATGATTTAAAGAAGTTCCAATATCGGGAAAGGCGCCGGTAGTTGTCGGGGCATAGTTTCACTTCGTAAGCCATGGCATAGTCCATCTCTGCTGCGTCTTTGATCGGCTGCCTTATCGTCAAAGACAGCATCTCCAGCCCTCCTTTCTGCAACTTCGCGCGGAGCAGAGATGGATTTTTTTTGGTTTACAGTGCCCACCATTTCGAGCGGAGAACTAGCAATGGTCGCGACGCCGCTGTGTTTTGTGCACCAAGCAGCTGACATGACGGGCTTCGCGTCATGAAGATGCGAAGGCGTTAGCAAAGCGGGTCAGCACAGCATAGACGAAGGCGGCGCATCAAGCAGAGATGGGTTTTTGCTGGCGTAAACCAATACGCAACTTCTGCAGAAGAAGCTGCAAGCGACGGAACGCCGCCGCATTTGGTAAAACCATGCCGAAACTCATCTCTGCTCCATCCCTGGTCAGCCATCTCGGCGCCAAATACATCACTTCCAGCCCTCCTTTCTGCAACTTCGCTCGGAGCAGAGATGCGTTTTCTGTGGTTCGACGAACTTTGGCTGTCGGCGCTTGATGCGGAGAGGTCTGCCAAGGTTGCTGGCGTACACTTGTGCGTGAGCTCCCCAGAAAGAACTCTCAACGAGGTCCGGTTAGGCGAGTCTCTGCCTTAACTGATCGGGTGGCGGCTGTGGTGCTCGCGCTACTTCCACGGGGTCGGCGGCTTCCACCACAGATGGCAGCCCAGCGTAAGAACAGCTGGACGCGGCAGTTGAGATCAAAAGAACCCATCTCTAGTACCATCTCTAGTTTCTTAGGTTAACCCCGGGCTAACATGTTAGGTTGAGGGGGTAACCTCCACGGAGCCTTCTTTTTGTGACCTGCAAAAGTGGCCGACCACGTGAAAACCTTCAGGATTTCATCAAAAAAATCCATCTCTGCTGTCGTCATTAACTTACCACGTCAACTTCTCACCTCAACTTCTCCCTGAGTTCGTGTCAGATTCACTGACCACAGCAGAGATGAATTTATGTCGCTGCTCAATCTTTGCCGATTCCTACTACATCAGATTTTCCGCACGGATTGAAGGACGGGGACTTCTGGCGTGCGTTTCTGCTGCACACAGCCGGCTCGTTCCAGAATCTGCCGAACGTCGTGGCTTTCATCTGGAAAGGGTCGCTGAAGCAAAATTGGGCGGTGGACTGCAGTACTTGTTGTTTTGCATTTTTGGCCCTCGATGTGAGACTCTCAGCCTCTGCGCCCAAAAAGAAGGGCCATCTACGCGGCGCAATTGCTGCTGGCGTTAATTATCTTTTGTTGGGATTTGAAAAACGTCTTTGCTACTGGTAGGCTTGCATGCTTCCACTCGTCGAGATTGTACGGCCCTTTTAGAAGATGACCCAGTGACTTTCCTTTCTACCACCAGGCTACGAAATCACCGCGATCACGCCCGCCGGGAACGCCGCGTCGCAGTCCCAGACGAGAGATGGAGCAAACAGGGTGGTTCAGCCAGGAAATGCTGGACGACCAAAGGAGAGCTTCGCGTCCAAGGTTTGCAGACTCCAAGATCCGATGACATCGACGGCCAACGCCCACAACGCGCGCGTGAACCTCATACATGGCCACATCCTGACCCTGCTGGCTATTAAATTGAGCACCGCCGGCGACACCCACCCGATCGGTCTGAGTACGGACGACGTGCCCATCGCAGGGAAGAAATGGAGTCAGGTGAAAACCCGGGGAAGGCTCGTGTGCCCGCCGCTGAGCACCGATAGCGAAACTGTCATGTCTATTCCCCATCCGCCGTACCACGTGTATTCCTACACAACCAACGAACTCAAGGCGCTGATACAGAAGTCATCGCGGTTGCAAGTTGACGAGGACCTGAAGGATGAGTTCATCGCAGCCGCGGCGCAAGACGTGCTGCTGCGACACGTTTCGGACATGATTTCCGTGAAGCAGTTGGGGACGGAGCGGCTGGTGTGTGTCACCATAGATAAAGGACCGGCTCAGCGCATGTTTTGGCTGTTCTTGCAGGCGGAAGGATACAACGTGATCGTGTTTTGGGATGGGCCGCACGTGATGACCGCGAAAATGCTTAGCCTCGCCAAGTTCGGCCTACCGGAATCCCTGCCGAGATTGATGAAGGCCCGCTCCACAGCCGGCGGCAGCCAGTCGCGCAAGCTGGCGAACGTCATGACGGCAATGGCGCAGCTGGACAACGCGTCGGCCATTGAGGCTATCGGCGATCACCGAGACCAGTTGCAGGCGGAGCGCGGCCTGAAGTCGTTCGAGATCGATGACTTGGCCCGGGCATTCAGAGCTAAAAGCAGGGAGCTGGCGGGCAAGCTGGCGACCATCAACAACAAAAAGTTCGGGAAGTGCGCGTACTTCTGTGCGCTGTTGTGGGACTTCTTCACCACTTACAAGCTGTCGGCGAAGGTGATTTACGAAAAGGAACATGGCACCTCGGTCCCGATTTTGCAAGCGCGCGTCAAGCAGGCTGGCGAGAAGAACGGGGAGACCGCCTACACCCGGCTCATGTACAACCCGGACGACCTCGAAGCTCTACAGGAGGTCATCAACAGCCGGGCCACGGAAGAAAAAGGCGCTTCGGTTCGTAGTGATTTGCTGGCTCATTCCTAGCCATTTTCCGGCCTCGTAAATGAAGGAGGCGCGGACTCATCGCAATTGATATAGAAAAAGCTGAAACTATTCGGATTTCCTGAATGTCATTCGCTCAGCGACTGACAACTATTTTCCAAACGGTCGCCAACCCATCAGCCACACCATCTAACGTTTCCAGGTAAGTTGGTCGATGAAGTTTTCTCGGATGACGACGACCAGGACAACGAACTGAAGCCGATGAAGAAGCAGCCAGAAAAAGCCGCGGCTGCTGCAGTGGTTGTGGAGGACCAGGAAGACGACCTGTTGGCGGACGAGGCGGGGGACAAGGACGGCAAGGACGGCAAGAAAAACAAGAAGAAGAAGGACGCGGGCGAGCTAAACAGCAAGAAGGAGAAGTCGAAAACCGAGGTGACGCTGGAGAGCGTGCACCTCGAGCTGAACAGCGACAATCTCATCTCCGTCATGTGGAAGTTCTTCAACAATCCCGACTCCCGGATGAAGATTTTCGTTCACTACCATGTCGTTCGGCCGGTTCTTTTTGCCCACGCTTTGCAGATCGGGTTGGAGCACACAAACATCTTAGCGCGCGGAATGCAGTGGCGCCTCCCGGTTGTGATGATGTGCGAAATCGGGACAATGGTCCGCAACCCGATGCCAATCCAAATGCGCGAGTTCGTCGATGCCCATCCATCCTTCCCCAGCGATTATGGGCAGCAGGTGATCCACATGCTTAAGGGCGCGTTCGAGTTGGCGGTCGCGCAGCTGTCGCAGCACCGGCGGGTTTTGCTCTACGGAACCAATGACAAGCTGGACTTTGCCGTGGATGAGACGCTGAAGGAGGTCAGCAAAATGCACGATAGTCTCCACTGGATCCTGAAGGCGCCGGAGAGCTTCGTGTGCAGTCCGGATTTGTTCGGCATTAGGTCGGGGGGGTTCCGTTCGGTCTATGAAACCGATATCAACGCGGAGAATAAGTGGTCGCAGGTGAGTGAGCTTCGTTTTCCGGAAAAAGCTACCAGCTTCGGACTGCATGACCGGACGGACGCGGCTGACTTCGAGAAGGATGTCTACATTGCGCAGTCAACGCTGGCGACTTCTGCAGCGGAGGGCTACATTCCGGCCATGCGGATCAACGCAGTTTTGGACAACCAGATCAACTACCGGCCGCTTTCGGAAATGATGCTGGACCTCGAGTTTGACAACCGGGAGCAATTCGCTCAACAGGCGGCGGCAATCCAGGAGGCGAGAGCCTTGAGCACGCGGGACATCGAAGCGCAGGGGGCCGTCCTTTCCAGGGCAAGCACAAAGGCCAACGCGAGCGGAGTGCTCGTCGACGTACTGCATTTAGCGTATTTCATTGCCGCAGGAAAATCAACGAAAATGAAGCAGACATCCATGGCGGACCTGTGTTCCAATTTATATCGTAGGACCCATGACGATTCCGGTGGTGCTTCGTTGTTCGAGAGATCAACGCGCCACGACTCAACCAAAAACCACACCACAGAACCTGCCGCTCTACCTGTGCCAGGGTGAAGTTCCCGACTTTATTCCTTGGCTGAACCCGCTGCAGCCCTTGGACACCGACAAGATCGACGTCAACTGGCAGGACATCGACGGCAACTCCCACAAGCCGAAAAAACGCTTTGCGACGAAGGGCGTGGAGCTGAGCTCTTCCGAACTCGATGGGCGCCACACGGTGGAAAATGACGGGGATCAGCGGCGGAAGGAGTTCTGGAATTTCCGCACGATGGAGCAGGTCATGCCGTGGTGCCTGCCGAACCACGTCAACAGGTGGTACACAGACTACATCGAGGGGCACACTAAGGAGCATGGCGACGATGCCAGCTTGTTGCTGGAGGCGCAGCAGCAGGTCTACGGGAAGTTTATTGCGGCCCACGAGGGCATGAAGTTTCCCTACGTGGACTCCTTTTTGAAGAAAGCCATCCGGGATGTCTTGACGCTGGAGAAAACGAAAACGATACTGTCCCACGAGGACCACGAGAAAGTGACGGACTACACTTTCAACATCGAGAACATCCACCTGATGCCGATCGCGGAACTCATCGCTTACGAAAATAAGGCGATGTTCGAGAGCCAGAACGAAGAATTTGCGCACAGGGTGGAGGTCGGCCGCGATTTCTGTATTCTTCTGGAGGGCATCGCGGAGAAGTGCCACGCGGATGGCCGCCCCTGCGTGCTTCGAATCGTGCCGCGCGAACGCGAGGCCTACTCTGCTCGCTACTTCGTCGTCACTTCTGTCGAGTGCCGGATCAACACCGTACTGCTGTTCGAAATGGAGGCCGTGAATTTCGCGGACCACGCCCATCACGAGGATGGAACCGAGATCAAAGGCTGGGAGACTAGGGAGGTCGAAATCAAAGAAACAAAGCTACTGCCTGAGGACGGCGAGGAAGAAAAAAAGCGGCGCTCGAACCCTAGTACAGTTCTTGGCTTCCACTCACTGACTTGAATGCTTTCCAAGAGCCATCTTGCCCAAGAAGCTTTTTCTTTTCATTCGGTGAGTTTCACGCTTTCCCCAGGTTTGCTGCTGGACCGAATGACGCACAGCTGCAGTTCGCCGCGGGTGCATCTGGAAAACCACCGAACCACCATCGAGGCGGTGCAGCAGGAAGATAAATATGCCGAGGTGAAGGACATGTACTTCTCGTTTCCGAAAGACGTCGAAAACTACCGCTTCCCGACGCAAAACTACGCGGGCGCCACCAAAAAATCGCACTGGAAACCCTTGCTCCTGGAGTCCGAGTATCTCGCCTACTTTTCGTCCGCGGCAATCTACTCCCTCCGTGTCGCCACGACAGCCCGCTGGGTCACCAATGCCAAGGAGTGCCTCACAATCCACGTCCGCCTGCCGTTTGGAGACCCTGAAATGCTGCCGACGCCGCTGGAGGCGGCGCAGCGGGTGGGGTTCGGTCTCACAGATAGCTGGGCGTCGGGGAAGAAAAGCAGCCTGAGAGCGGATCTGAAACGCATGGTTGTCCACCTCTTTAAGGAGAATCCGGAGCTGGTCGCGTTACTGCGGGAGCTGGGGGAAGGCGCGCCTCAGCCCACGCTGGTCGAGCGCCTGAAAAAGAAGCTGGGCAAAGAAGAAAAAGGTGCAGACATGGGACTGATTCCGAATCTCGAGCAGCAGGAGGACGCTGACGTCTTTGGTTATCCGTGGAGCAAGTCGAAGTTCCAGGAGGAGGCGATGGTCGATATCGAGGACCGGGCCTGGGGTTCGCACCCGGAACACTACTGCGTCACAAGCGGAGTGCTGCTGGATCCGCGGGTGGAGATGCTGGAGCATCGTTGGCGGGCCCGCACCGCGGATGAGGATCCGTTAAAGCAGCAGAAACGCTTCCAAGAGAAACTGGATGAGCAGGAGGCCGCCGAACAGGAAGCGGCTCCGATGGAGATCGTTCAATCTCAGGAACCGCCGCCCGACAACATGGAGGATCCGTTTCCGCCGGCTGAGCTGGACGCTGAGCTGGACGCTGTCCCGGAGCAGGTTCCGATGGAAGAAGAAGAAGTGGCTTTGCAGAAGGCGGAGGAGGCGGAGGCTGGGCTGTACATGATCGACGATGATGGCAAGAAGCGGGTCAGCAACGTCGCCTGTGCCGCTGAGCTGGACAGCCTGAGTATGGACATGGATCAGTGGTGCGAGGTTTTTGCTGTGGTCTCTCAGGGGAGCATTTGCGCGGGTGTCGAGTACCTGCACAAACGCGGCTTTTACTCCGGTACCGAAAAGAAAGGGAAAAAAGATTCCGAGCTCGGGGAGCAGATTGCAAGCGCGCACACGACCTGCGCCGCCCTCTTCTTCACCCTCCAAAAGACCGCCGTTGGCCGTGCTCTGGGTAAGCTGGCACCAAAGGCGGCGAAGGCGTTTGGTGCGAAGAAGGCGGACGGGCCGAAGCTTCCGAAGATGTTTAAAGCACCCGCGGCAGAAGTGCACAAATCCCGAAAGGCAGTGGCAGACGATACAAAGAAAGGCGATCGATTGATTCGTCTGGTCAAAGCCGGGACCAATGAGCCGAAACCGCTAGCGGTGCTATGCTTTGTCCCTGGTCTTATTGACGATGTATAGCCGTCCGAAATCCATCAGCGTCCGCTTTCATAATCCGTTTCGCTCTAACGGCTCCGCTAAGTAGCTCGACGCAGAGTAGTCACAAATCGCGCACACACAGGAAGAGTACCTGGCCAACAAACTGCTCGAGGAGGAGGACCCCCATAAAGGGGAGGCACACAGGGACCACTACGCGCAGTTGGACATCGAGAAGGCGGTCGAGGAGGAGGCGAAATTGAAGAAGAAGTATGTGCAGGACGAGGCGGTCGAGAAGGACAAGAAGCTGTACGAAAAGCGTCAGTCCAGTTTCGTCATCCAGGGCGTCGATCTGACCAATATGCAGGCGAGAATTGGGGCGAAGAAGTATACTCTGTACTGCAACGACTGCGAGGAGCCCATCGTCAAGATGCAGATGAGTTTTATCGGCGCCAACGCTCCCAACGCGAAGTGCATGAAGCCGTCGGGCCCCAAAGTCTATTTCACTCGTCAGAATGGAGCGGGCTCGCATCTGCCGTTCATCCCGGTGGACCCGGAGGTGCCCCCGCGGTGCTACTGCGGGCACCACGCCAACGGGCAGATCTACGAAGATGTGGAGTGCACCATTCCGGTGAAAGATGGAGGACTGTGGAGGTGTGTTGGGGTTTTCGCCAATTACAAGGCGCGGCAGCTGAACTACGGATGTGAATGCGGTTTGGATTTTGATGTGAAGGACCTACTGACATTGAAGCCGAGCGAGACTTTTGGCAAGAGAAGCAAGCTGCACAAGAGGAAAAACGAAAAGAACGCGGAGACAGTCGACGAGCCCGCGGGTAAAAAGCAGAAGAAGTAACTACGAAAAATTTGCAGATGATAAAAGTATTGGGCTTCGGCATAGAATTTATGACAACGATTAAGATTGGTGTGATATGAATTGATGAAAAGAATTCTCATTCGAAAAATATATATTGATTATGGTACAAATTTACTACCAACTACGGCGTTTCCAGCACACCCAAAAGATGCAGCCTACAACGTGTCTACTTCTGGCATCTTATCCAGGTAAATCGTACAGCATGAAAGTTCACCACATCGGGAAAGCGCGGTAACTAATCGAGACAAAACCGGAACGAACAGAAACGCCGAAGATCAGGCAAAAATATAATATTAAAAGGAGTACGCTCCCGCAACTGTTTCTCTTCATCGGCCCCCGCGCAAAAGCGCACCTCAAATGATCCGTGTTCCAAAATACACCGGCTGCGCTGAAAATACTACCGGCCTTGGTCAAAAGCGATCTTCTCTCAAAAGTGCACAGGCTCTGGCTTGGAGACCATCGATCCACTTGCGAGGCTCTCGCCCAAGATGATCGTGGCTGGGGATCAGTAAATGTGATTTCTGTGGAATAGTGCCTCGAGATCTGTGGGGGTCATGGTCAGATCGAGGCCTTCTTCGCGAGACTCAGCGGGGACGCTGGGCGGGGGGCTGAAGGAAGATCATACGCGCTTTCCCACAGAGTGGTGGGTGCGCAGAATACGTGAAGTACTAGTTTCCAATCTGAACGCGCGCGCTGTGGTTGGTTTCCGCGGTGCCAGTGCGTGGGTGGCCGCAGCCGCCCGTGACCGCAGCAGAGATGGCACCAGAGATGCATTTTTTATAGCTCTAATCCTATGCGAGGAAAATTGTTGATGCTGCTGCACGATGTGATGCCGAAAACGCAGTTGTCCTCATTCACCACCTACTACAAAAACTCCTACGGAGCGGACAAGCTGGTAAATGGCGGAGTGCTGTACGTCGGCAACAATATGGGGCGAGTGGTGTTGAAAACGAAGAAAGACGGTGCTCCCAAAGGCGACAACGGCGACTTTGAGTGGCTTCACGTGTCCAAGACCGTCGTACCGGAGAAGCACGCACGTGCAGCGGACTGAAGTAAGTGAGAACGCAGATTGCCTTCTTCTATCAAACTTAACGACCAGGAGGAAGGACTTTACGAGACCGCTGGCGGTACGCAACCGCTGCTGACCTACAACATGCCGTATCTCCTCCCTAGGAAGTTTTGAACCCAAAAGGCGAATTTGCTCATCTCTAGCACCCATCGACCGGCGAAAAATGTCGAAGAAGGCAAGAAGATCTGTTCCAGTATGCTGGTAACGTGTAGTCGATGTCGTAGACAGATGAAGATCGTTGGTACAGATGCAAACTAGCAATCCTCCATTGCTGTGAGCATCAGCATCACATTGTGTGTCTGTTCACGTTTGCCCTCCGCTTGAGAAAGAGTCGTGAAACCAAATAATTCGGTCTGCCCAACCCACGTCTCTCGTTCACCGTTGTACTCTTGTGAGATTTCCGCTGGCCCTCTAAATCGTCCGCTTTCGTACGTCGTTGTCTTCCGTCGTGTTTGCATCCAAAACAGCCACATCCAGGTTAGTGTCCTATGCTCCTGATCCAACAGCAGGTTCTCGTGAAATAAAAACTCTATGCTCTTCCCCCACTTTCATTGAGATCGAAATCCAACTTCTTCGATATCGACCATAAAGGAGTAGCGAATCATACACCGAACCTAACGCTAATCACTCTCGCGGCCCTGCTGCCATGTCCGACATTGTGTCCAATCTGGAATCCGGCTCCATAATCGGCTCCGCCACGACCAGCGGCGATGAGGCCGCCACCCGCCTCGAGGGAAAGATCCCTTTGCCACGAAAGAAGACGAAGTTCTTCTCCGAGTCGCCGTTTCCGTACGCGGCGACGCGGCCGTCCATGGTCGAGATGTACGGGCCGCCCCCACCCGAGGGATCGCCAACCAACAAGCACTCGCTCCTCGTGACAGCCAAGATGGGCCCGGAAACGTACGGCGGGCGCGTGAAGCGAAACGAACAAAGCGGCGAGGTGCTCGAATTCATGGGAAAGCCGGCATACGCGGGGGGAGGATATCCGAGTGTGGTACTTGTTTTCTCTCAATTTTTGCAACAGTTGAAGGTTACTGACAAATCCGTATGACCGTTCAATCAATGAATCCTTTGCTGCTCGAAGAAGATCAAACTAAAACCACCACCTGAGGCCGAATGAATGCGCACCACAAACGAATCCACAAAAACAACACGCGACAGATCCGCGCTCTCGCTGACCCCGAGCGTCTTTTGAAGCCTTTGCTGGTGAAGTTTCCCGACCTCGTGAACGATCGCTGCACTGGATGCGCGCAGCCGCTGCACATGGCCGCCATGGCGCGTGTGACCCAGCACGCCGCCGAGACGCTGTGCGACTACGGCGCGGATGTGGAGGCCCTGGACGCGGAGGGGCACACGCCGTTGCAGCGCATGGCGATGAACAACTTGCCGGTCGGGGTGCGCATGCTGCTATTAGCCGGGGCGGACATGGAGTACCGCGGCAAGTGTGGGTTCACGCCGCTGCAACTCGCGGAGCGCAACTCCGCGGTGGCCGCCATCGAGGTCCTGAGGGACGCGATGCGCGGCGACGCCGACTGGCTGCGGCTGTTCCGCTCGGAACGGATTTTATTGCTGAAGGTGTCCTACGCCTCGCACCCGGAGGTGAACGGGACCTACGTGCCGCAGGACCCAACCGCGGTGCCGGCGGCGTTCACCATGTTCTGCCGCTCGGAAAACTGGGACGCCAAAACGACGTGGCGGAAGTGGAACGAAGGCGCGTGGTACAAGAACGCCGACAACGACTGCTACATCTACCGAAACCTGTCCGACCGGCAGTGGTGGATCGACTCAGCAGTGGGCATGGGCATGTACAGCGTGTCCGGACCACCACACGCACCGCCAGCACACGGATGGGAGATGCTGCAGAAGACAACCAGCCAAATGAGAAGTCCGATGGTGAGGACATTCAGAGAGAAGAAAAAGAAGGTGATCGAAATCAAAAGACCACCAAAAAGGCCAGCCTTGAAAGACTTGTAACACTACCATAGTAAGAGCCACAGAGGCGAATGGAGATGGACTGAAACTGGTGCTGAGAGTATGAAAATTTTATAAGCGTATGTTGTTAGGTCGAGCTTGGAAAAGGAGATCAGATGGAGCTGGAGATCTTTACAATCGAAGCTACCCACCCCGTTGTACACTTAGAACGAGACAATTTTTGCGCATGACACTCCAGCCTACCACCTTTATCTGTATGACCCCAGCGTTAGAAGATATTTTTGCATCACTGGTTCGTTGATTCCGCATCAGCTCGCTGCTGTCACCCCAAGTGTCTACTTTTGCGGGTTCACAATTCTTCTCAGTGCGCGAACACTCATGCACGGATGTGAAAAATCGTTCTCGATGAAGAGGGGTTTCGTAACGATGAAGTCTCTGCGCATGCGCGTTGCGTTCGGTGGGGCTTTGTCGTGCCGCTAACTTTTTTTATAGATGTTTCGCATGTTCTTTTTCGGGTGTTGCGCGGCGTAGAATAAAAAAGTGTGCTCTTGGATAGCTGTTTTCTCGTACGATTGTTTTCTCGTCTGATCACAACGCCTGCGTTTATAACTTGCTCTACCTTATTTCTTGTTTAGCCGTTTGATTACAACTAAAAAAAAAACAGGAGTCTTTATGTCGAAGTCGCCCAGTGCGGTCGTTATCTCGGTAAAATCAGATACAGAGGCTTTTTGCTCTCAAATCCGT
>RXOD01005403.1:0-14296 GCA_005223375.1 Amoebophrya sp. AT5.2 | reverse complement strand
GCCATCGGTAGGTCGGGGAAGGCTGTAGTGGCAAGCTATTGATGATTACAGTGGTCGTGATAGGGTCTGAAAGTAGGCAAACAGCAACAGGGCAGAACATGCTTCTACTGGCTGCCAAAGGGGACCCCAAAAAGCGCCCAAAATAAGAATTCACTTACCACTTGCCCACTTACCATCTGGTCTCGCCATATTGAAAAAGGCGGCGTTCTCCTGCCACCAAGACGTCTTCGCGAGGTCGAGGCTGCGAGTGTAGAACGGCTGGCCCGGATCGCTGGTGAGCGTGATTTTTTCCGCGCGGTCCGGCAGCAGCGGTGCTAGACGACGGCGAGGGGGCGTTTTCTTCATGCCTGCTGGAGCGGGGTCGTGTCGCGGTTTTTTCTCCACCCTGAGGTAAACAACCCCTGTATGCAGCAGCGTCGCTGGCGGAGCGACGCGACGAATGGGAAGCAGCTCCAAACCCTCGCACACGTCGGGGTGATACTCGAATCCAGCTGGGCCCTCGTTCCGACTACAGATGCCATCATCGTTTACTCCCTCCTGCTCAGAACTCGAATTCTCGAGCGCGTGTTTCTCGTCGCTCCAACGGTGTTCTGTTTCCGCAGAAGTAAGCTTCTCCCGAACCACGACACTGGTATCTATTTGCAAGTCTTCGGCCTGTGCAGTTGCGTTCGGCGTACCTGCAAACTTACTCTGCCCCGCACCGGCCAAAGAAAACACGATTTTCGGGAGCTTTCGCGCTTCCGGGGACTCGGTTGGCACGTTCCACACACCGGGTTGGTTTTCGATGAACCAGCGATTGTGCGAGCGGAAGCCTGCGTGGTAGAAGGTGTGGTCGATAAGGTCCTGCGTCTGCCGGAAAACGCCGTGAGTCCCGAAAGTGACCAGGTGCACGAGGTCGTCCGGCTTGCCTGCTCCTTTGGGACTTTCGTCCGCATTTCGAGAAGCGTTCTCAGCCAAAATAGTCGCCACAGGTTGACCCGGCAGCAGCCCAAAAAAGCCGCTGCAGATCAGTGCCCGCGCACCTGGGCGCCGCCGATGTTTGTCTGCACTCCATTTTCTTTGCGCACTAAGGGAATGCTTCTCCGGAGGGGGCGCTTCTAGACCGCTTGTGATTCTAGACCGTGACCGCTTGACTCTACTTTTTTCAGAAATGCTGCTACCCGTACCCGTCATGATGCCTACGGAATGGTTTAGCAAACCTACTGACAAGTCCATTCGGATCCCTGATCTCACTTGAGCCACACGGGCAAAAAATCGCGAAAAATGAGAATCGCGACGACGAGCGAATACCACGAGCGGAGTAAAAGTAGATCACAAAAACACAATCCGGATTTTATTTCCAAGGCCTCAAACCAGCCAGATTCCTGCCGGAGCCGATTGCTACTAGAGATTCTCCTTTTCCATTTCCGTAGGTATTGAATCAATATGTTTCTGCAGCAGTTCCCAACTGCGCAATGACACGTTGACAAAAACCACTCAGGACTCACCTGGAAATTTGCGTCCACCGCCGGGACGACCATCTTCCTTCCTCATCATTCACAAAAAGCCACTGGGAAGTAAATCGCGCTCCAGAAACAGAGAGGCTCAGGTTTAGGCAGACGTCTTGCTCGATAACGATAAGCTAAGCTAAGTACCATTTTCGACGACTTTGTTGCTCTTTACGAAAGCGAAACCACTTGGACTTGGTTCTGAAACAAGCCACCTTTGAACGGCTACAGGCTGCAATTGTACAATCCACGAGCGGTCGAAAACGAAATCGAAAATCGCGGGGGCGTCCTTATCTGTCAACATTTTTTGCGTGGTTTCTCTACTCATTTCTATCCATCTTCCAAACCCCGCGTTCATCACGGGTAAAAGTCATCATTCCGCTTTGCCTGTTCACAAATCTTTTTCACCCATACACTTCGTTGTGCTTTGCCAGGCGCGCCGTCAACTCGGCTGCGTCTTCCCGCCGCGGCCTCGGTTTCGGCGGAAAGGGCGTGGCTCCTGCGAGCACCTGTGCGCACCAGTACCACGTTTTTTTCTGGAAGCCGTCCGACCACTCGCGAATCGCGGCGTCTCCCGCACCGTCGCGCACGAGCTTTTTGTAGGACGCTACCCCTTCCAAAATCTCCACGGCCCACGGGTGGCCCGACGGAAACGCTTCGTTCTTCTTGCACCGTTCTTTGTGCATCTCGAGCAGCTCTTCCACCCGCGAAATCCATGAGAATGCTGTCTCCACGCCACTGCCGCCTCCTTCCTCGCCGCTCTTCTCCTCCTCGGCCCCCGCTCCGTGATCCTGCTCGTTGCTGATGCTACTGCTCTGTTTCCCTCCTCCGCCGATTCTCAGTTCCGCTGCGTGCAACAGCCGCGCGGCTGCGTCGCTGATCCAAATATCACCAAAGTTCACGGCCCAACCCCAGCCCTCTTTCATCGACGCGGCGCTTTCCAGAGTTTTTACCGCCTTGCCCCATTCGCTGTTCATCATTTGCTTCACGGCGTCGATCCACAAGAAGCGCGCGGCCTCGAGGAGCCGCTTCTGGTAGCAACCCTGCAGATTCTGCTCCGCCATCTGCCGCGTGCCGGGGTTTCCGAAAGTCAGCGCGTGGCCCAGGTACAGCTCGCACTCGAACAGCATGTTTTCGAGCAGTTTGTGGACGTTCATGTGGAAACCGCCGAGCTGGGCCCACCTGGAAAAAGTTGCAAACGGTTCGTTGGTAGCGAGATTTCTACTTCGTGATGCGGACATTCATTGTTCTTCCGCTGAGTGATGCTGTTGCTGGCCATAGGCGTAAGACAGCAAAATGAAATTCAGCTGCGAGACAGATCAAAACCACAAGAAAATACCACGCTCCGTCCTCCAACCGCGGGTGCGCCTCGAGCAGGTCTCGCAATCGCTTCAAATGACCGCACATCTGCTCGATGGTGTCTTTTTGCTGCAGCTGCTGGCTGTCCCACCTGCCCCAAGTGTTGCACAGGTCCTGGTAGATGCTCGCTGCTGTTCTGGACGCCTTCTCCTGTTTCTTGCGCCAAACCTCGACGTTGAAACCGGTCGGCGCCTTGTCGTTGCCCTCCACCGTGAAAGTGATTTCCAAGCGCACGATGCCAATGTCGGGGTTCCGCCATTCAGCTGCACCCACGGCCACAAACTCGACCTTGTACGTCGCGCCACGGTGCGGGTCGAAACAGACCTGGAAGAAGGATTGGAGCAAGTACCTGTATGCTGGGTCGCGAATTCACACTGTGATCCGATAGAGGCAGTTCAAAGACGGCGCCCGGAACGCCGAAGAGGTAAATAGTACCTTCCCTTTCAAGCTTCCGTCGTCGGCAAACTGCACGCCGGGCGGTAACCGCACCAGCGTCGGCTTTTGCATGAAGCCGCTCTTGCTCGGCAGCTCCTTTTGTGCGTCGCCACCGCTCGAAGACGACGGCTGGTATTCCAGCGTGTCGCCCACCTGCACCTTCCCCAGATCCACAGCGACCCGCGTCACCTTCAGCCCGTTTCTCGTTGCCGCGCGATAGTGCTCCGAGTACAGCTCCACACAGCTCCAGCTCTCGGGGTGGCACTGGCAGCACGCGCAGTGGCCCGCGCGATACGTCGTTGGATCGTCCCGCGCCACTGCTTCGCACCCGAGGAAAGAACCCTCCTCGAGTTGTACCGCGCCAAGCTTCTTGCCGTTTTTCATATCTAGGCCGCATTTACTCGTCGCGTCCGCCGCAACGTCTTCCGCGAGGGCGTCCGCGCGGCGGGCAATCTTGAGGTCCGCGTCGGTGGCCTTGCGACAGAGCCGGTCGTCGTCCACGGGGACGTAAATCAGCCGGACATCGGCGTCGCTGCCGCCGTCCTCGGACCCGAGCGCCACCTGGTAGGGAGCCTCGGCGCCCGGCGGCCAGCCGTCTTCGCGGTAGTGCAGCGCTATGACCCGCCCAAGTTTCCAGCCATCAGCCGGTCCCAAGTTGCACAGTACGGTCGTCCCAACGTCGAAACGAAACCCAGACAGCTTGCTCTGCGTGACCATTTTCTTGTGCTGTGGGTTCGATCAAAGCTAGCAGTGCTCTTCCCTGATCTCGATTCGTCGGTGGAAGGCCTACATGCACGGATAGACCTGGTGAAAGACGTTGTGACACTAGGTGGAACTACCTAGCGTTTTCTGTACGCTTTGATGTCCGATTGTAAATTTTTTTTTCCCGCGGAACTCGCACAATAAAATCAAGCGCGTTAGTCGAGCCAGAGAGATGAAACGCCTGACATGGTCATCTCCGCGTCCGCATCGCAATCAATGTACTCATAATACTGCCAACAGCTTTTCATGATCTCTTGCACGCATAACGGGCCGCTCGAGAACGAAGTGCCGTGGGCGACAAGGAACATCTACGGCGATACTACTTTAACTGCGGCAAACTTTTCTCCTTGGCAAACCTTTCGTCGTGAAATCAAGCGGGTATCAGCCACACTGCTAGCTCGCGTACCCGGTTCAGAATCAATCAGTAAAGGCCGCGAACCTCCGAGACGCGCCGGGAAAAGCAATGATTCACAAAGTCAACGACCCTGAAGTGGCATCCTTCCGTCGGACTGCATAGGCACTGCCGGCGATTGGGCCATCAACAAAGCCGCCGTTTTGGCGGACAAACCATGACGCGTGTCACAAGGTTTTTTGTACGCATCACGCCAGGGCCGCTACAGAGGGCGAACGTTCTTCATGGGCTCACCAATTCCTTTCCTTTCTCAAAGTCTTTGAAATTGCAAATAGTATTTGTTGACCTTAGAAGGAGACGGCACTTGCAATCCGAGCACTCCGGAACGCCATAGCAAATTTGATCGTTGTAGTTCGAAGTAACGGCACTGCTATGATGTCACCTCAGCGCACTACCGCTGCTTATCATAAAGCAGAAAATAATGGTAAGAACTTGTTTGTATGACTGACTCCACGAACTCTTCTTGGTGATTTTACCTGTCGCGAAACCTCGAAGCCGGCCTGCCGCATGCTGAAGCAGGCTCCGACACCGCTCTGTTGCAAGCTCCCACACGACCATGCAGCGACTCTGGGCTCCGCGGCTGCTTTGTAGCTGTTTCGTCGCAGAGCAGTATCACAGACCGCTTGAAACCATACTTAGGACCCTCGGCAAAACGAGAAGTATTGGAATTGGCCACACTATCTAGCTAAAGCAAGAAGTAGAAAGTGCATATCTCTGACATTCAAATTCAAGTTCACACTGGAGTGTGGTGTGTGGTAGGACGGTGCTCCGTGCTGGAAGGCCGCGGGTTGCTGCTGGAACCCATGACCCTGGTGGCCAAAATGAGACAGACCGTAGCCGTCACGCTTCCGCTGCCGCTTCATTCCTCGTCCAGTGGCTCTGCTTTGCCCAACCGTCGTGGCTGTCGCGGGCGACGACGTTGAGAATCAAATATGTAACTGTCTTCGGAGCGACATCACGACCCAGATACTCGCCAATTTGCGCTGTAGTCCAGAATCTCATGAAGAAACAATTGGCGGAGGGCCAACGGGCACAACGTGGTAGGGAGCGTATCGGGCAAGCCCGACGTCTGCTGTACTGCCGAATTGTGGTTCACCAACCATCTCCAGGCCCCCGACAACGTTGACGCCAGCCTCCACAACCTCCTCTGCCATCTCGCCAGCCCCCATTCTTTCCCATTCCCCCAGGTGTATATTCGCGAAGGCCTGTGTCGAATCCGGCGTCGTCGCGACTTCGGCTTTCGCTCCTTTTTCTCCTTCACAAGTAACCCGCGCGAGTGTTTCATCTGCGCCGCACCGAAAAGACGTGCCACACAGAGCCAGGGGACGTGGAAACGGCACGGCCCAGCCGCAGTCGGCGCGGCCGTCTCGGTTAGTTCCGTACGTCGATTTCTTCAAAGTGCTCGAGTGGGCACCGTCGCTTGCGGCTGAAGAACCCGTGTGTGTGGCGGTCATGGGTAGTGCTGTTGACGCCGACGCCTCGGACGAGAAAAAGTTCTGCTCCTCCCTTTCATCGTCTTCAACTGGGCCCTCTCCACGGTGACGCAACAAGGACGCTCCTGCGATCCGCATTTCTTTCACATTCTGTCCGACGCCCGGGCCAGCCTGCTCGTCATTGGAGCCAGCCATCCGGGGCGACGTGGTCAACGGGTCGCCTATAATTCCCGATCCAGTTCTAACCGCCGGCGTTGAACTCGTGTTGGTCGCATGCGAAGGCGAAGTGGATCCGGCGCGACTCCTACCGGCCTCAGCGTCTGGAGAGACAAGCGGAGGCGGCTCCGGGGGGGCGCCGCTCTTGGCCAGGCTACCAAGGGTCTCGGCCGTTATCCGCTGCAACGCGCTGCGGTGCGGCATTGCCGGCCCTGGTGGTCTTCTCGGCGGTGTCCGCGGTCTGACTCGCGCTTTGCTCAAAAAAGGGCCTCGCTTCCCGGCGCTCGCGCTCGTCGCCACCTCCGCACTATTGCTGACGCTAAGTGCCGTTTCGAAACCTGGCGCCGACAGGCCGCGGAGCTGCATGGCGCCCTGCTTGGATGTGATCGTTTCGACAGCCGGAGGTCCCCCCGGAACAAGCTCCGGCATGCAGTCAAGACCATGCGCTGAGGCTTGCATCATATTTCCCAAAAAGCCGCGCCGCTCTGCCTGGACGTCATCGCCTGAAGACGAATCCGAAGAATTCCGATCTTGCGCGCATGGGTGCTGGGCCGGAAAACTCGCGCGCGACATGCTGCTGTCGGAAAAGGCGCCGCCCCTTGTACCTCCCGCCGCACGACCTTGCCGGCGTTTGGGGTCCGACGAGCTCGAAGGAACCGACGAAGAGATCTCCGCGCCGCTACCCTTTCCGGCCGGCACGGGCCGTAGAATCGGTTGCGCGGAAGCATCTTGGTCTTGCGGCGGAACTGGTGATTTCGGCACTACTACTTGTTTCGGTGCTCGTAGCGGTTTTGCGATTGGTCTGGCAGCTTCTGGAGGGGACGGCGGCGCTGCTGGTGGCGCGGACCGCCCAATAGCATCCTGAAGAACCGACGCCTCGTGTGAAAGCAACCTGCGATGCATAACGTTCAGCGGATGTTGCAGCTTCTCGGTCGCAACGGCGCCCCCGGCACGTATGTCGAGAAGCAGCTGTAGTACGGCAAGTGGAAGCGCTGGCAACATGCGGAGCCGCCGCTTCGCGGAAAAGTTTTTCAGCTCGAACGACATCGAATCGCCCCTCCCGACGTTGCTATTTAGTACACGCCGGCCTGGTACACGGGGTCGCTGGTCCGCAACAAACCAAACGCCCGTCCCGGAAAACACGAAGAAAGCCACAAGTATTGGCCAATTCTCTATGAACTACGACAGTAAAGTAGATCTGGTACAGATAATTGAAAGTCTACTACTTGTTACATTTTTCATACGGCTACGAACTACATCTACGTGTACGAAAGCGAAATAACCACAATTAAAATTTTTGTCAGCCAACTTGGACTTGGTCCTACGACCTAAGACTAGTTCGAAAAAACGACCACGTAGAAGTTACGTGACACACTGAGCGGTGGACCGTCTACGGATGCGGGCACCCCAGCGAGAAAAACTATGTATTGTAAGCACCTGCAACGCCCGCACAGCCTGCAAGTCCGAACAGGAAGAAAAAAAAATAGGACGTCGGCAGAGGCAGAGCAGTCCTTCACTAGACTATCGGAGGCTGTGGTGCTTGGGCACGACCCAGCATTTGCGACTCAGGAACAAGAAGATCTCATACAGAGTCGTGAACTGATACTTCGTGTGAAGCGAAATTTGGATCAGCACGGAAATTTGGATAATACGTTTGCCTCAGCAGCCACGGTGCTGGGCAAGTAGATTTTTGCGTTTTGTATCAGTCAGTGACGTAACGTCCGTCAATTACGCCTCATCCGCTGTCAAGTTAGCGGCAATTATGAAAAGATGTCAAACTCAGAGGGCATTTCCCGCACACGCACTGAAAAGCAGAATGCAAGTGAGCATATGCAATGCGGTGCATCTACTGCAGCAACGTCTCGTGCAAATGCAAAATTGCGAAAGAGGGTTTTCCGTATCCATTGAATTGTTGCATGGTGGCTACGGCGTCGTGCCTACAACTTGCATCCTTGAATTAATACGTAGTAAACTTGTATCGCGCATAGCGTTTGCCTCTTGTGTAGTTCTCTCGCCATGCTAACAAACGCACGAACCAGATCTCTATTGTTTATCGGGGTGATATTGATAATAACTTTTTCCACCGCTTCTCAGCGGTCAGTATGCACGCCAAACTCTAATCACAATGTTTTGGTTCTGCAGAATAAAATGCAACGTTCTTTGGATCTGCACCTGCAGCTCGCTGAATTTTCTGGCCCGTTAACCCGTCCGCGCGCACTCCGCCCCTTCTGCGCGAAGGCGTTCCGCGTCCAGGCGCAGCACTAGTTCCAGCATTACGTCATTTACCCCATTCTGCTCTGCCAGGGAAGACCACTCGCGACTCGTTTTTCGCAATACTCCGCGCACCCGGTCCGCTCCCTGCGCGTACGCATACCACACAATCTGGCCGTCGCCCACCGCGGCCCGGCCCTCCGGCCAAAGCGGAACTAATCCACGCTTGTCCTCTTGTTCGCCCTCGCGAGATCGGAAGACTGGAACGCCAACGGCCTGGTAGTGTTCGCTGCGCATGCGTCGCAGCAGCGCCGGTTCGCGAATCAAGGGTCGGACGCCGACGTGCTGCCTCGCCTCTTCTTGCGCAGCACCCGCCGCGGACGATCGCGCCAAAACCTGGGCGAGCACGTCCAGCTCGAGGTCGCTGTCCATCTCTAGCGTAACGCCGTAGAGGTCGGGTTCCGCGGCGGCTTGGGACGAGAAGCCACTCCGGTAGTAATACCCCTGGTTGAAAAAGCGCCGCTGGCGCGCGTGCTGGGGGAGTGTAACATCCTCGACCGTTTGCACAAGCTCGGCGGGGCGGAGAGTGGTGCTGTAGCTCTTTACACCGTGCTCCGCGTACGTGTTTTCGAATACGCGGCAAGCAGGATGAGTGCTCTCCCTTAGCTCCGCGCGCACCACCTGTTGCTGCAATATATCCCAGCCGGTCGCGGGACGATGCGTGGGGCGGGACCGTCGACGGCGGGGCTGCGAGGCTGCTACCGCTTTTGCCGCAACGCTCCGCAGAAACCCGGGATGGAACTCCCGGCGGCGCAGAAGCTCGTTGCTGTCGATCTCGCCCGACGGATCGAGCTCGTGGTCAGCCTCGAACTCTCCAGCCATGTCTGCACGCCCAAACGCCGCCGGTTCTATGCCAAACGCTGTATCTTCCCTACGAAAGGCCATGGGGCTTCCAGTTCCACCCGGCGTTCCGGTCGTAGTTTCCGGAGCGCGTGGCGACTCTGTTTGCTCTTCGTCTGCGTGGTACTCGGAAAAAGTGTCCGTGCTTGAAAAGGTAGGTGTCTGGTAGAGCGTGTCCTCCCGACTTCGGAGCGCCTCTTGCATAGCGAGGCGGATCTGTCCCTCGGTGTCTGCCAGGGACCCTCCTGCGGAAGCCGACCAGTCCCAGTTGCCCTCCACGTGTTGCAACGCCTCGCTTATCATGGTCGCGAGAGGCGCCGCCGCACTCGCGCGCTCCACTGCTTGCTCCTGCTGCAGCCCGTCGCTGTCCCGCACGAAGTGCGTCGCCCGCGTGGCGTTGTACCTTCGGTTCAACGCGTCGTGGTCGGGATACTCCGCCGGAGGGCCGATGTTCACCTCCAAACGAGCGGCCACTCGCTGCAGCTCCAACTCGCGAAACTGCTCGTCGAGCAAACTTTCGCGCAGGAACGGCATCTGCTCGTGCACCGCGTGGAAGTTCTGAGAAAAGTCAACCCGCAGAGAACCGTTCACGCAGGTAACCGCCACGCCCGCGAAGACGGACTCGCCGACGCTCTCGCGGAAGGCGCGACTGGAAATTTTCACAAGCAGCGGCACTGTGGCACTCTGATTGTGCTGCAGCGCGACGCCCAACCCGCGCGACCGGCGGCGAAAATCCAACACGTGCGGGTCAGCTCGCAGACCTCGGAAATCCTTTTCAAGAAACGGAGAGTACACGGGATGGATGATCTCATCGTCATCGTCGCCAAAATCTCCGTCGAGAGCCGGCTCAGAATTGCGCGGCGCCGGAAACCGCGAGTTATCCACGGCGAACTCAACCACGACCGGCGACGACGCAAGAACGGAGCGCAGCTCCGGAGGCTCCTGGTAGAAGAACCGGGTCAGGTCGGCCGGCGTCAAATGGTGGAACTGGACCGCGCCGTCCGGAAGAGTGGCGTGGTAGAATGCGGCGGGGCAGGACTCGCGAAGACCCGGCGCCGCGCGCAACGGGCCCCGCGGCACAGAGATGCTCGGAGACCCGGGCGCCGCAGCAGCTGCAACGTCGTGCTGGAGGGCTGCGGCCATCGCCGCGACGGCAAGCGCGCGCTGGCTGCAAAGCGCGGCCATTTTCGTAGCTTTCTTCTTGGAATTTGCTAGATGAGTAGTAGGGTACGGGTGCCGACGGGCTGTGGCGTTTGACTAGGTACCCGAAACGCAGCGTATTGAAGGAGCGCGTGGGCAAGCTGGGTTCTTCATAACAGTACTGCGCCTTTTTTGGTGCGTGGAGGCGTCGACGGTTTTCTTTATTTTGTTTATGATCATCTTCCATGCATCTTGAAGCCCGCCATTGCCACTGCGAAGCTTCGAGGCTGAATTCTAGATCAAGCATCAAGACGGAATCTTCTGGATCGTTTCTTGTCTTCTGATCGATCGCACTGCACGGGTACATTTTTTTCCCGATTGTCGATAGGCGATGCTTACGCTCAGATTTAGTAAATCACGCATTCCTGCGCTAGCTCTGTCCGCAACGGGGGCTGGCATTCCGGCTTCAGTCCTGCTGGTGCCGGGTACCCCGGTACAGCTACAGAGAGACTCAGTGGCGAGGGAAAAGACAAGAATAACCGCTTGCGTTCCTTCTCCACTCCCAGTCGCAATTAATTCACAGCATAACTAGGACTCTCCGGCCTGCGGACCGCGTGAGCATGCCAGGCAGCAAGTTCCCTCGCTTCCGCCATGAGGGCCTAGGGCAATCAAATCCCTTACCAACACGAACGTGAGGCAAAACCATCGAAAGAGCCCGGACAGCGATCCGCCTCTGCGCGAACACTGCGCGGCCGGGGAAGTGGTTCGGGACTGGAGTCATCAACGTAAAATGCATCGAACTGAGCGAGACCCTGAGCACCAGGAGCAGCACGGCGGTTCAAGACATCGACTTCGCCAACGAGACCGAGAGTCAACGAGCCTTTGCAGGCAGAAACAAGCACTACCGGACATCGAACGCGCGGACGCTAGGAAAATGCCGAAGGAGAAGAAGCCCAAACTAGAAGAAGCAAGCGGCGGGCCCGTAGCGACGGCGGGCGCCTTCGAACATAGGCACCGAAATGCCACCGGGCGGGGGGCCGCCGCGCCCGCGTTCCAAGCGCAGAAAAGCCGGCGCCCGCCGTCGAAATCGTTGCGGTCCCGTCGTCGTGTGCGGCGGGAACTTTGGAAAGCAATCCAAGACACCCGGGGCCGCTCTACGCATCTACCGGATTAGATTTGCGGCGGGATCAGCGCAAACGTGGGCCCGGAAAATTTTCGCGCGAGCGCGTCGAATTTTCTCGGGCGCGAGACTGGTGCAGGAGGCTGATTCCGAAGCAATCCAAGACACCCGGGACGGCTCTACGCATCTACCGGATTAGATTTGCGGCGGGATCAGCGCAAACGTTGGCCCGGAAAATTTTCAGGCGAGCGCGTCAAATTTTCTCGGGCGCGAGACTGGTGCAGGAGGGTGATTCCAAAGCAATCCAAGGCACCCGGGAGCGCTCTACGCATCTACCGGATTAGATTTTCGGCGGGATCAGCGCAAACGTGGGCCCGGAAAATTTTCGCGCGAGCGCGTCGAATTTTCTCGGGCGCGAGACTGGTGCAGGAGGCTGATTCCGAAGCAATCCAAGACACCCGGGACCGCTCTACGCATCTACCGGATTAGATTTGCGGCGGTATTGGGGTAGATGCTTACCCTCGCCACGTCTGAAAATTGCGGGCCTTGGCCTACCTTAACTGATCTCCTTCCATGTTGTTTACTCCTACTCGTTTCCTACTTGTTTCCTACTTGTTTCCTTCTTGTTTCCTTCTTGTTTCCTTCTTGTTTCCTTCTTGTTTCCTACTTGTTTCCTGCTTGTTTCCTGCTTGTTTCCTGCTTGTTTCCTGCTTGTTTCCTGCTTGTTTCCTACTTGTTTCCTACTTGTGTCCTACTTCCGTGTTTCCTACTTGTTTCCTACTTATTTGCTTCTTGTTTCCTACTTGTTTCACTACTTGTTTTCCTACTTGTTTTCCTACTTGTTTTCCTACTTGTTTCCTATCTGTTTCCTATCTGTTTCGTACTTGTTTCCTACTGGTTTCCTACTGTGGCGGGATCAGCGCAAACGTGGGCCCAGAAAATTTTCGCGCGAGTGCGTCGAATCTTATCGGGCGCGAGACTGGTGCAGGAGGCTTATTCCGAAGCAATCTAAGACACCCGGGACTGCTCTACGCATCTACCGGATTAGATTTGCGGCGCGATCAGCGCAAACGTGGGCCCGGAAAATTTTCGCGCGAGCGCGTCGGATTTTCTTGGGCGTGAGACTGGCGCACGAGGCCGATTCCGAAGCAATCCAAGACACCCGGGACCGCTCTACGCATCTACCGGATTAGATTTGCGGAGGGATCAGCGCAAACGTGGGCCCGGAAAATTTTCGCCCGACCGTGCGCGGTAGAAAATGGCGCGCCAAAAAATTGGCGCGGAATCAAGGCCCGAAATCCGGAAGCATTCCGCGGGCCCTTTTGAGTCCCCGCCAACGCTAGCGGCCGCAGGCCTACCGCGCGAGCGGCGCGGCCACTCTCCAAAAATTTCGCGGCACGGAAAAAATTAGCGCGCCGCGGCCCCGAAATTTTTACGGGCCATCCCGAAGCCAAATCGGCCCCCGAAGGAGGGGCCCTATATAGTTTGGCGCCCTCTTTTCATCTAGCAGACCAGAGCTGAGCGGGGCAATGGTTTTGCCTATTTTGCCCCTTTTTCGGGAGGCCCGAGGCGACCATCACGCGCGCAAGGGTGTGGCCGGGACGGGTGTTGGCTGCGCTGGCGTAGGTGCTGGGGGAGCATAGCGCCGAGCGCGCTCGACAAGCTCCGAGCACGAAGAGGACCGCGCGGCGAGTCTCGAGACCCCATGCCCCAAACCATAGACCCCAGCCCCCTAAGCCCCTATATCCTCACCCCCTAAACCCCAAACCCCTATACTCTAATCCCCTAGGCCCTAACTCCCTAAACCCAAACCCCTATACCCTAACCCCTTTAGCCCTCACCCCCTAACCCCCTAAACCCAAACCCCTATACCCTAACCCCCTAAGCCCTCACCCCCTAAATCCAAACCCCTATACCCTCACCCCCTAACCCCCTAAACCCAAACCCCTATACCCTAACCCCCTAAGCCCTAACCCCCTAAACCCAAACCCCTTAAGCCCTCACCCCCTAAACCCAAACCCCTATACCCTAACCCCCTAAGCCCTACCCCCCTTAACCCAAACCCCTATACCCTAACCCCTTAAGCCCTCACCCCCTAAACCCAAACCCCTATGCCCTCACCCCCTGAGCCCTATCCCCCTAAACCAAAACCCCTATACCCTCACCCCCTCAGCTAGGGATAGGATTCTGATTTGGATGGGCGTTCGGTTCTCACTTGGATGGGGTTTTGCTTTTGATTTGGATGGGGTTCGGCGTTTGATTTGGATGGGGTTCGGCGTTTGATTTGGATGGGATTCGGGTTTGGGTGGGGATTGGAGTTTGATTCGGGTGGCGGTTTGGTTTTGATTTGGATGGAAGTTAGCGCCAGGCTCTGGCTTGGATGGGGTTCCGATTTTGATCTGGATGGGGAATCTGATTCAGAATCGCATGGGACTTTTATGGGATTGGATTTGGTATTGGGCTTGTGGTAGAATTTGGATGGGTAGCGATTGCGGACGGGGGTAGCATTTGGACTTGCGCGGGATTTGGGTCGGCGTGGTTTTTTCGTTGGCATTAGCGGGGCGCTTGGATGGGTGCGGAAATCGGATCGGCGGGGGTTGTGCATCACTATGAGAAAACCAAACACGTTGGAGACGAAGCCACTATCAGAAGAAAAAAACAAAGGAGAAGAAGAACTGATCAAAAAAAAAAGGGGGGCGGCGGAGGGGGGCCGCAGCCCACCTCCGCCGCCCCCCTCTTGGTTCTCGTCAAAATACAGAAAGAAATCGGCTGCAGTTTTCGGGTGGCGATTCCGGGCGCCAGTTCATTGCTTTGTTACCAT
>RXOD01005402.1:0-14303 GCA_005223375.1 Amoebophrya sp. AT5.2 | reverse complement strand
TTTTTCCGCCGAGGTTGGGGGTCAGTTTGCTCGGTCATGATTATAATAAAAAAAACTTCCTCGCCGACGAAATGGGCGGCCATCCGATGCCTCTGAACACGCCGAATGACAACGCGCAGGCGTGTATCGACGCGCTGAAGCTGGCCAAGACTCTCTTCACCAGCGACACCGGCGAGCCCCCCGCGAAGTACGGGCCGAGTAGTTCGCGGACGCAGCCGAAAAAACCAGGGACGAATTCAGCAGCGACTTCTAGTCCGTTCGAAACTGTTGACCCAGCTCCCGCTCCAGTAGGGCAGTGGTGGAAAAAAGATTTGGAGTGGATGTGCAAGTTTGTTTGCGCGCAGGTACGACCAGATTGCGTTGCGTATTCGTACTCGCAAAGGGAGTACTCGCAGCCGCTGCACTGCTGGCTGAAGGGAAATATGCACAAGGCGACGGACTCGGTCTGGAAGGAGTTCATCATGAGCAGTTTCGCTGTGACTCGGAGCTCCTGCAGTGCCGCGGTCGCGGGTTCCGCACATCCTTCCGATGCCTGCTGTCAGCAGTACCCCGAATACCCCGACTGCGATGAAACACCCACGCCGCCACCCGATCCGCACCCGCAATGTTTCTGCGAACACGGGCCTGCCGCAGAACCGCCGACTTGTACGAGGAACAACGAACCTCATTGCGTAGAACCTTGCGAGGAGGGATATCGACTGGATAGGAAAACGAAAAAGTGCCGGGAAATCGAGTGTATAAACCTGGAGAGCTCCCGAACCCTGGAGAGCACGAAAAACCCGCCAGAATGCGATGGGGACGAACAAGCAGGAACACATTGTTATTGCAGGCTGGATCCGCGTGCGATAGGGAAAACAGTAGGGACAATCCCGTGCGGCATAGTCCGGTGCGACTTGCTATTGACGAAGACGTTATGCGACAGCACCGCCAGCCCCTGCTGCTCGTGGTCACAAGGTGTTTGCACAAAGGTCCAGGGTCAAGACCACGCATTGCAAGCGCTACACACTAAGTGCGAGGACAAGCCGTGCACGACGCTGTATGACTCGGAGACATGCAAGTCGACATACAAGGCGATAGACAACAGTCCCTGCTGCATGTGGTCAACACAGCCGATGTGTCACCTGAAGGCGAGCAGCAGGTGCGCAATGGCGGGCATTTCCACTACAAACTGCGCTTGGAGCTTGGACCCGTTTACGTGCCTGGATACCGGCTCGAACTTGTACAAGAACTGTTGTGATTGGAACGTCTGGGACTATTCAGCAGTGGACGAAACAAGCGAAGTGGACTGCCTAGAGAAGGAAATCGAGTGCAGCTGTCGTGGGGGTTGGGGCAAGGTTGGGGAGCCGTGTGCAGCTGCCGATGCGACCACAGGAAGGGATCTTTGCGACCGTTGCGACACAGACGCAGGATTTAATTTGCCGTCGGGTGCAGAGGAGTGCACCAAGTAGTGGAAGGTACTTTTTTATCTGAACACCTACTTCACTTTTATTTTACAGAGAATAAGATTTCTGATTTCATCTGATACATATAAAGGCTGGGACATATAATAGGGTTAGGGGAGGGAGGAAAAACGGACGGTAGAGGTGTGCGACGTCGCTCCGCCTGTGCTATGAGAGATTCGGGGAGCGTGGGAGGCTCGGCTAGTTTTGCTGTCATCTTGGTGGGCCTATCGGTGCACTTCGCGGCAACCTCCCGCAAGCTCCTAGCGCCCCCCCGGCTGTCGCTGTCTTTCCTTTCAATCAAACAATAGGGGGGCTGACCGATCTCTCTTTTTTTCTTTCATGACCACTGCCCCAGGGACACGCGCGTGCTGGCCGTGGCCGTTAGATGGACAAAACCGTGCTGATCGTAGTCCAGTTTCTAAACAAATAGAAAGGCTGGGACTATGTAATACTAGTTTGTTACTTCCACAACAACAGCCGCAGCCGCACGTTGCCTCCACCGCGGACGGCACGTGGACCACTGGAAACGCCGCTGCTCCGTCCTGGAACGCCGGGCACGCTTAGGGCGGGTCTGCTGTTTAATCGAAAGACGGTGGGCGTGCTGGCGCTGGGTACGCGACGTACGGCTCTCGTTCGAGGCGTGTTACACGCGCTCGGCAGTGCATTTCGAAACAAAGGGCTACTTTTCAAGAAAAGCACTTCGAAATCGAAGTGGGCAGTTTAGATCTTGCGAATTCATACCGAGAAAAGAACAACAATGAACTGTTTGGACCGATAGAAGATGCTGTCCTCCATGGCCCCCCGCGCAGTAAAAAAGTTTGAGCTTCACCTCCTCTTTTATTATCTTTTATGGCAAAGTAGCAAAGAGTTTCGACATAGCATCACGACGATTTCCGTGAAGAAGATATTTCCGGTCGGTTGCAGTTTTGGCTCGAAGTCGAAACAAAATATGAAAATGCGTCTGATGTTTACGTTACGAACGCATCCTGTGGATTTCGTGCGCCTGATGTCACGACTCGGTTCTTGATCGGTGTCGATTGCAATATGTTCTTGTGGTGCGCTATGGATTGTTTTTTGTTTCCGTGCGTTGTTTCGGTTTCGTCTTCGTCAACGCCCTATCGGCCGCCCGTCAGCAATGAGTCCGTCGAACGTTTTGTGCTTCTCCGTTTTCATCGTTGTCGTGTTTCCACCCGCGTTTGCACAAAGTTCATTTTCGCCGGCGTATCGTGTCTTTCCATTCTGTGCCAACCCCAATCTATCCCCCCCGACCAGTGAATTCAGACAGCAATTTGCACACCGACCGTCCTCCCCCCAACGACCCCATGTCAATCGAACACGAATTTCAAGTTTTTTAAGAATAAGCAAATTGTGACGCCCTCGGCAGCGTAGCTCCCACGGGAGGCATCCCACGACCCTGTTCAGCATGTCCGATAGCAATCTGGATCACGAGGAGGAGTTGATGACTTCCCACGAGACAAATTCCCCAAATTACCCTCCTTCCGCCGCGGAGGCTGGTCCTGCGAACTCCGCCGCGTCTGTGGCTGCATCGCTTGCCGACGAGGCCACACCAGCACCCGACCACGGGCTCCTCCTGTCCGCCGCAGCACCCGACGAGGGCCGGTCCTCGGCCCCTCCCCCGTCAGTCGGTGCAGCGCCGCCGCCGCGCAACCCCGAGAAGTCGCCGCGCGACGCGAAGCACATCGCGAACATGGCGAGTCTGATCCGCACGACCGACCCCTCCTCCGTCTTCTTCACGGACTCCTACAACGAGTCAAAGCGGCTGTGGGACGTGTACTTCATGGCGAAGATGGTGATCGGCATCCAGCAGCTGATCGATAGCGAGCTGGTGGGCGAGGAGAACGGGTTTTTCCTGCTGTTCCTGAAGTACGACGCGAACCTAGACGGGACGCTGTCGGTGGAAGAAATTTCCGAACTGCTGCACGAATACGGCATCGACCAGAAGTCGCAGGCGCGCGCGCTGGCCAAATCAGTGGAGCCCGAAGTTAAGGACGAGAGGAAAATATTGAGCCCATTTTCCTGGACGTGTTTCCCCTGCCTCCCTGTGCGAGCGGAAGCCTCGGAGTTCGGCTCGTAGTCGATCCGCTCGCATAGTCGATGTCTGTGCATTGAGTGGCCGCTTGGGTTTAGTCTTGTGTTGCGTATAATTTCTTCCTCTCGTATTCGGTCTTGTATTTGGTCGCGCTGTGCTTTTTCCAGGCATTGAGGACAAGCAGACGAAAGCGACGGTCAGGGAGTGGGGGAAGCAACAATGCAGAGGCAGCATAATTGTGTGGGGTTGTATTTTGTCTCGTGGTTCTTCGTCGCGTACATTTTGTGTGGACAGCATCCATCCGAATCAGCAACGCGCCAGAAATGACATGGAAAATCATGGGTTCGCCTCTAACAACGACCCGGAGCACGTGGAATTCGTGGACTTCTTGCGGTGGTTCGACTCTGCCAAGGACCACGCGGCCTTTGCGAAGGTGGGCTTCAAGATGAGCCATTCGGCTGCGACCTTGTTCGGCAGTTCTTACGTAGCGCCGGTGGGCGAGCGGGTGCGAAACTTGAGCAGAGAACAAATGAAAAGAAGCATCGTGGCGTACAGACAGGTAGTTGCGCTATTTGTATGTTGTCCGAGGAGATTTGAGATTAAACTTAGGATTCAGTGCGTCTTGTTCTTGGTAGAGGTGGTCATCATTCTGTTCATGATCCCGTTGCAAGTTTTAGATTTCGAGCGACGCTGTCGTCGAGCCTACTGAAACCTGGATTATCAATTGCTCATCGGAATCCCTCCGAATCCCAACACACGACAGCTGTACGGCAACCTGCGCACGTGGAAGGCAAATCAGGCTTTCCGGGTCCTTCCCGCCGATCCTATGGAGGAGGTTCGCTCCCTGTACACGATGATTTCCCGCGAGTTGTCGACGGAGAACGAGGCGCTTTTCAACCTGTTCGCCGAGCACGACGTGGACCTCGACGGGAGGCTGGACCGCGCCGAGCAGGCGAAGATGTTCAAGGACTTCGACAAGACGGCCACCGAGAACGAGGTGAACATCTACCTGAAGGAGGTGAACGCCGACCCGGTGCTCCAGTTTCTGGACTTTCTGGACTGGTGGGAGCAGAGCAAGATCGTGCCGCAGTCGCTGGTGTCGCGGAAGGCGCTCGCGAACTCGCTGCAGATGCAGCTGGTGTCCAAGGGCGAAACCTTCTCCACGCTGGGGCAGAACGTGATCGCGAAACTGGGCGCGGACGCCTACCTGGGAAACCTGTTCGGCCACGAGCTGCGGAAAAAGTGGGCGGGGCTGTCGATAGAAGACCTCCTGAAAGTAGGGGAGAGCTACAAAATCCTGTACATCGACCTGCGGAACTACAACCTGGAACACCAGATCGCACAACTCGAAAGCGGCATCTGCAAAGACATACTGATCTGAGAGCGGATGCAGATGCAACCTAGAAAAGCCGAGAATACATGCTGAGACATAGACTCATCTGTTTCTTTTTTTAGGTTCCGTTGCTGCTGCATCTACCACTCTCGAGAGCTGTACATTTACGGGCTACATTTACGCACTTTCTTTCACGACAGTTGTTTGAACATTCCCATTCCACAGCATTCATACTACACGTCCGAGTTGAGACGTGGCGTTTACACAATGCCCAAGCATGCACAACTCCCCACTGAAGATTTGTAAAAGAGATCGATTCGAGAAAAAAATCAGCTAAGCCGCAGCTTTTTCGTCTACTGTTCCTGTTGTTTCATGATTTGAGAAACCTTAACTCGATCGTGTCGAGTGAACCATGAGCGAAGCCGAGAGACGAGCGGCTGCGTCGACCAGGCTGAGCGCGAGTGACCAGACTGAGCGAGACCGAGTTTCGCGTGGCCCGAACACGTCGTACGACTTTGATTGTCAACTACGAGCAAAAGCAGCGACAGGATCATCATCGCAAGGACTGGAGGCGCCGTGAATACAAAAATCAGGAAGAAGAACCTTGGCCTTCCACCTCGAAGCATCGATCTACGGTAGAGTCCAAAATGCAGTCTTTCACGGCTCCTCCGCCCACGCGCGGCGCTGAGTACGCTTCGTGGCTGAATTCTTCGCTGGGTCGTTTCTTTCTGTTTGCGGCTTCGGTCACCCTCTTTTTGCTCGCCTCCACCGGTCTCTCCATCTGGTCCTCCCCGGGCGAGAAGTCCGGCGGCCAGAATGTCGCGCCCCGCGGCCCCAACGAGCAGTTTCTGATTCTGCTCGCGACTCTGTTTCTGCTGTCCGCGTACTTCAGCCTGCCCGTGTTCGGCGAGCGGTGCGGGGTCGGCGTGTTCGACGCTAACTGGAAGCCCTACATCCACCTCTTTCGCCTCTCCTTCTTCTTCTCCATGCCCGCGTTTCTCTTCATTTCGCTGGGGTTCGGCGCCTCGGTCGAGAACGGCGCGGAGATCAAGGGCGCGACCTACCAGCAGATCCTCGCGGCCAGCGGGGACGATCTAAACCTGGTGATCGGGGACTACTTCGTCGTGGAGGACATGTTTGTGGGGCTAAACCTGACTAAGGCGATCATCAAAACGCTGCAGCCGGTGCCAAAGTCCTCGTCGCGGGGCTCCACGCGCCCGCAGGAGCGGCGCGGAACCACGTTCGAGATGCCCACGCAGTACAGCGAGACGGAGTACTTCGACGCGAAGGACGCGCTGGCCGGCCCGCCGCCGCCGCCACCAACAGACGTGATCGGCCACTACGTGTTCGCGCCGATCTTTGAGACCTGGCGCACCTGCATCACGCGGTACGCGGTCTCGTCCATCTGCATGAGCGAGAACAAGCTGATCGGGTTCGTGTACTCGCAGTCCGACTCGCTGTGCCGGCGCGCGGGGGCGCTCTCCTGCCTGCTCGAGCCGAAGCCGAAACTAAATCCGTCGTACCGCTGCCGGGGAGCGGGCGCGAAGCTGGGCCTCGACGCGGTGGGAGAAATGATGGGGCTCTGCGGACGGGTGGCGCTGCCGCCAAGCCCGATCCTGCTCGACGAAGTGGTGTACAGACACAAACAGGACGGATGGACGCTAGGTGCTACTATAGACTTAGTGGTAGTTCTAGTTCTCGAGCATCTAGCTCCAGGCCGCCATAAGTTCTTTTTACTGTCTTTTATCGGCTTTCCACACACCAGGTCAAACGATGGCGTGCCACTGCCCGGCGGACGGCGATGGAACGGACATGGCGTGCCCCGGAGATAAGAAAGACACGGACTGCAAGTCGATGGCCCCGCTCTTCTTCATCAACGCGGACTACGACGAGCGCATCGCGAAGACGAAAGACCTCGAATCGACCTGGTTGCAGTTCCAGCTGGCGGGAGGGTTTTTCGGCTTCCTCACGGTCGCACTGATCACGCTCACCATGCTGGCAGACTGCTACGTAGACCGCTACCTGCGCGCGGCAGCGAAATACGCAACGTAGGAGATATTCCCGGTTTCAAACCAGCCGCTGGTCTTCGTTTCCGTCGGAGCAGCGGAAGCGGAGGCTACTACGCGCAAATTTAACGGCAGCAACGCGGAAGAAGCTGAAACAACCCTAGATCCGACAGCAAGAGGCTCGCGCAGCAGCCTCAGACGCGGACGTCCGGAGTGCACGCGCAGGGCCGG
The DNA here is from genome assembly GCA_005223375.1 of Amoebophrya sp. AT5.2. Classification (NCBI taxonomy): domain Eukaryota; class Dinophyceae; order Syndiniales; family Amoebophryaceae; genus Amoebophrya; species Amoebophrya sp. AT5.2. Next base: position 7,241 of record RXOD01005402.1, on the reverse strand, counting down.
CCGCGGCAGCTGAGATGGAAGGAATAATCTTCATCGCAAACCAGCAGGCAGCTTGGTGTGAGCGGCAGCGCGACAGGGGTGGGTGATGGAGACGCCTGTGGTGAAATCGCTTTGACATCTACGAGTAAGTACGATGCAATGGGCCGCATCGGAAGGGCAGGGAAGCGATAAAACGCAGCGAGCGCCCGCGGTACTGGAAAAGGTGGTGGCGGGGCTGATCGTTTTCCACTGGTCACGGGGCCTGGTCGTGTATTGGAGGGAGAAGAAGACAGTTCTTCTTTCGGGTGCAAAACCGAATTCGAAATACGAATATAGTAGTTCTTGGGGTGAGTACCCCGTGATTGCTCGCGGACTGCGCGGGCGCTCAAGAAACAATTGTCGTGCGCACGCTGCGACTGAGAATAGAATTGCGACTGTCACGGCTGCAACTGCCAGAACCACTACGCTCCGCGAGTGCGACACATGGAGCTAAAGCGCAAAACAACGGGGTCTGGGACACGCTTCAAAAGACACGCTTGAGTTTGGCCCTCTGCCTCTGCTCCCCTCAGGCGAGGCTCTTGCGACGCAAAGTGTCTGTGCAAGATTTCCTTCAGAGTATGGCTTTGAGTCATTAGTGTACTTGTCGCGAACACAATAACTTTGCGTCGCTTCCGATAGCTCACCAAAAATAACGAGAAGTGGAACTTCCCTAGGCGGCCCAGAACTACACTTTCACTCTCTCCTCCAGCACCAAAAGAATGTTGTCCGCTGCGGCGCACGGCGGCCCTACTTCTTTCGGCACCCCGGGTGCCTGCGCGCCAGATGCGCACTCCCTGGCGTTTCAGCGCCTGGTCGAGCAGACTGTGGAAGGCTTCGGCGAGGACGAGAAGCGGGCGTCCACGCCGGAAGCCGTGAAGGATGCCCGCCTGATGAACGCGCAGACGCGGCAAGATCACGACGAGATAGCGCATTTGTGCGTACAGAAATCGCGGGAACTGGCCGAACTCAGAAACAGCATCCGCCTACTGGATTTGGAGCACAAATGGGTTGTGACCGAGCTGATGACGCGCGGAGGAGGTGGTGGAGTCGGTGGAGAAAAAGCTGTTGGTGTCGTCGGGAGTGCGGGTGCAAGTAGTGGAGGCGTAGCGGGGAGCCAAGCGCTCGCGCCGGCGGGAGGAGGCGCCGGAGGGGACGCGGCGGGCTCTGGTGCCGGTGGCTTGACCGGGGGAAAAGAAGGGGGGGCAGCGGCAGGGGGCGGGGAAAGAATCACGGAAAACAGCACGACGAACGATAAAGTCGCGTTCTTGCGGCAAGAAATCGACCAGACGAAAAATCAGGGAAAGGTCTACCTGCACATGATCGAGCGCCTGAAAAAAGAACTTTCACTGCTCGGAGAGAAAAACGGCATCCTGGACAGACACCTGAAACGGAAAAGAAACGAGGCAAACAAAAAGAAAGAACAAGTACAACTATCTGCAAGGCTATAGCCAAGTCCTACTCCAAGTCCACCTCCTACCTTCTACCTTCTAGCTGCCAATGCTGTAGTAAGTTCCACTGTCTGCTATGCCTATGCCGTACGAGCGTGACTACGAGAAGTCTAACGCCGTCCAAATATTTGCATTTGCTTTTCATAGAATCTTCAAATCGCGCAGGTTCGTCGGCTGGAGGCTAGTCGGGAGAGCGAGGTGATCGGCAGCTTTGACCGCACGAAGAACGACGCGGAGCGGGAGTACCACCTGAAGAACCACGCCATGCAGCTGATGTACGGGAAACTGCAGGAAAAGAAGAACACGCTGAAGCGGCGACTGGACTTCGCGCGCTGGCGGGGCGAGATCGCCCTGGAGGCCAGCAACGAGTCCTTCCACCTGCGCGCGGGCCGCCTGCGCAAACTCTGGGCGGTGGAAAAACTGCAAGCAAACTTCCTGCAGAAGGTGTCTCATCGATCGAGGAGAGCGCTACGATAGAGACCATATACTTCTCGGTCTGGTCCGATCCGATCAATCGAGACAGCTGAGATCGGTTCGAAACCATCCCAAGCAAGCACCGACGAAATACTACTTGCCGAAGTCATTCTTCGATAACATCAAGTAAGTACAGGTTTGCGAAAATTGTTGAATGTTGAAACGTAAATCATCCGCAGGTGATTTTCACTCAAGTGGAGAAGTCGCAGTCGACGGAGGAGGGTTTCCAGAAGATCCGCGAGCTCACCGGGCTCACCGACGTGATGGAGATTGTGCACCGACTGCTCGACCGCGATATCGATCAGGTTCAGCTGAAGGCGGCCGTGATACGCTCGGACCAGCGATGGTAAGTAGGCAGTGCTAGGCAATGGCCCCCGGAAGCGGCCCGACTGCGACTTAGTGATGGCAACAGGTGGCTCGTCGCACGGGAGATGTCGAGCCATTGGGAGGTACTAGAGGGAGGTCATGACTATGGCAACAAGCTGCCAGTAACTGGAAATAGAATGGCGATAGAGCCCGAAAGTAGACGAGCTGCAAGAGAGGGCGCCTACAGCGGCGATTTTTTGGTAGCGGGGGGGTGGTGCAAGGATGACAGGCCTTCCGACCGCAGAAAGCCGCGCTTGCTCCTAGTACGGCAGCCCTCTTCCCAGGAGCATCGCAAAGGGGAGCCTCGCAAAGAAGAGCCTCCTCTAAAACTTCGCTTACCACTTATCACCCTCTTACCATAGTTGGCCCCGCCACACGCGAACGACGCCGAGTCCAAGCTGGACCACCTTCGCGAGGAGCACGTGCGGCTGAAGACCGACACCGAGGATCTGAGCGAGAAGGGACCGGTGGCGGCCAAAGGCGCCCGCGTCCTGTACGGGGAGCTGCTAAAAAAGGACACGGACCTGCACAACCTGTTCAAGCGGCACGAGTTGGCGCGAGACCGCCTCGCGGGCACGCACCGGGTGGTGGACCATCTGCGACAATTCATGGTGAAGCTCACCAAGTCTTAAGACGACGAGGCACCAAAGGCTCGCCGCGAAAAAGCGTAGGATGTACATGTGCGCGTAGTTGTGGGTTCTGTAGAATTTAGGGTTCGATATTTTTTCCGGCTTGTCGTCCCGCGTGAGTAACTGCGGACGAAACTAGTCTGAACTGGAACAGACTCCGAAGAGCTCTAGTAAAGAGTAAAAAACCCACCGCGTCTTGTAGAGCAGGCTTTTTCGTGGCGCTGTTTTCTAAAGCTGGCTTCCCTCCGTCACGAGTGCGGCTCCGGGCGCGGCTTCCTCGTTGGGGAGCAACAATACGACAAACATTCCCGCGAACGTGCAAGTGTCGCTCCGCGACGCGGAGCTTGTGAAGGCCTACAAGTCCCTTCACATCCTCGTCGAGCACTTCTTGAAGAATGTGCAGTATCAGCAGAACCGACTCCTACAGACGCCAAACAAGATCTCCTCGTCGGTGGATCTCACAAACGCCGTAGATTTAGCAAGAGAACCAGAAGGGGTGCGTGCAGTGTGAGTGTCCTTCTCCTTGTTCTGCTACACTACAGCTTGGCTACTCGATCGAGTTCCAGGCCAAATAACACACCCACCGTTCTGCGGGGGTCAGGGGGTCCAGGGCCGCCATCATGGAATACGAAACAGCTGGGTGCCATACAGCGAAAAGTAGTTCATTAGCATTACTAATAGAAGTAAGTAGGCCTAGGCGGACAATGAAAGTAACACTGCTGGTGTGGCTGGACGCACTCTCAGTTTCATACCGATCGCAGCAGCAGCTGGCGTACAACGAGGAGAAAAAACGGGTGATGTATGGCAAAGCCCGGGCGTATCACGAGCAGCTGAAACTTCTGAACGACAAGGACTTCTTGAAAGCCAACGTGCGCCCCACGATCTCGGACAGTAGGGGGGAACAAAACCAGGACCACGCGGCGGACCTGGAATTCCTGCAAAACGACCGCGAGGCGCGAAAAAGAGAGCTGCTGCTGCTGACGCAAGCGAATCGTATTGTTACTTATTTCCCGGGTTAGAAAGCAAACTGGCGCTCGTGCCCCTACCCCAGTCCCAGGCACCCATTGCCGCCAGCACTCGCACGGTTTTTCTGTAGCTAAATTTCTCTGGCTGTAGCTCCGCGCAGAGAGTTCTGCCCATTTCTCCCCCGCCTTTATGCAAGTCGTGTGATTTTTGATCATGATCCCAGGTCCGCGCAACAAGCAGCTTCTGCTTCGTGCCGAGCCTGGCGAACGCGGCCGCGAGAGTCGAAAAACGGTTTGTGAGAGACGAACAACCCCGTCGAGAAGCTCCGTCGAAAGAAAATCCACATCAGGAGGAGGGGGACAACTTGCTGTCGCTCCAGGTGGTCACACGGCCGGCACGGGTCGACCCAGTGCGCGCTGCACCAGAGGCCAGCACACTACTAGTACTAGCGTCTCGTTTGCCGCAACTGGATCGGGACCTGGAGGTGCGGCAGCAGTTTCATTTGGAACTGCTACGGGCCAAAATCATAATCATAAACCCCCCCGTAGTAGTTCTCCTGGGCGGGATGTGGTTAGCGCTGCCCCGTTGTCCGCTCGCCGCGGAGGCAAAGGCGGCCCGGAACAATCTTCAAGAGGCGGGACGAGTAGAGGGGGTGCGGACACCGGAAGCGTAAACGTGATGGGAGGTTGTACCACGCGTACAACTTGTAACAACCCGACGGCCAAGACCATCAGCAGCCGCGGCGTCGTTTGGCAGAAAACGCGGGAGTCCGCATCCGGCAGCGCCGACCTCCAGAAGATGATGCAAGACCTTGGGGCGCCCTCCGCACCACCCGCAAAGGCAGTTCATCCGGCTGGAGGTGGAGCCGGAGCCGGAGGCGGGACCGCAACGAGTTCGTCCTCGCAGGCGGGCAACTCCGGCGTGAAGGGGCTGGGCGCGTGGTTGAATCGAGTCGGCACAAGCCAGTTCGGGGCAGGAGAGGGAGAGGGAGATCGCGACCAGCCCCCGGGAACGCATCAGCATTAAGCAAGGATGGGTCCGCGATTGCATTCTGATACGTTTTCGCTACCCGACCGGATCAGGGGTATGCTAGGATGAGAATCTAAACCTACACGTAGGCCTCGATCATGATGCTGTGCTCCTAGTTGCCTAGTCGCCGTGGGCGTTCTTCTAGCCGTGCCTTCCTGCTCTAGCTCTTGCCCTGCTCATGCTCAGTCTCTGCAGGAAGATTCAAAATTTTGTGATCACGATAGCATCAAGTATCAAATCGCAAACAGTGGTCACTCACGGTAGGGTGTGCGCATCAAGTATCAAATCACGAGGTAGGGGTAGCTAGGGTTGCCGTGCCGGCCGCTCAGGGGTGGAAGTGTTGGATATAGTAGACCCTCCGCTAGACGATGGACGCGCTCAAGGTCATCACCTCTTCTCTTGTGCTGTTACACTTGTCGGCCTAGCCGAGCCTCGTCATCGTTCTTCATGCAAAGGGGTAGACCCATCCGTAAGAGCCGCACAGTGGTCCCTTCGATCCTTCCGCGGCTGTCGCACGGCAGCCTTCAACGCGGAGCCGAAACTCCTCGCCGTCGCCAAATAAGGCCCGACGGTTGCTTGGAGCCGGCGGAGGAGCGAGGAATGGAACCGGCGCAGGCGCAAAGTGAAACTGGAGGTAGCTCTTCTTGTACAAGTACTTAATCAGGCTATCAGGGCATCGGTACTTTTTTCATCAGGAGGTCCTGCGGAATATACATCGGTCGAACGCGAGTCCTTAGTTATCGAGCAGTGCACAGACACGGAGTGACAACTCTGTAGCCGTAGTTTTGTTGAACAGTGAAGAAAAAAGTACTTGTGAGTAAAACTTAACTAAAACTCCCAGTCGCTTAGCAGCTAGTGTTGCAGTAAGTACCCAGTCATGACTTCGTCAGAGCAAAAATTGGAATGCAAAACGATCGCGCCACGACGAAGCGTGGTGTGCGGTAAACTCGATGACACCAAACTGACACAGTGCAAGTGAAGAATCCGCTTCTTTTTCGCATTTGACATCGGCTACGAAAACAGCTGGCCTACTGCAGCACTCTTCGGTGATAATTACTCCCGTGCCTTGTGGTCGGTGGCAGAGCTGAATGTATTCCGTCGCATCGGGTTCCTCTCATCCCTCTCAATTTCTGTATCACGATCTTCGCTGTAGTACTTATGTCAATGCTGTGAATTATTTTCTACCCCCTCCATCACTAGTTGATATCATCGCGAATCGATCCCCCTTCAGGTCTCCGCAAGTCTTATGGTCCGTTACCCGCCCCAGTAATTTTGATCGTTGCTCCCACTACCTTCCTTGCGGTTGCGGCCTTGCCATAGGCCATCTCAAACAATAGGATTACAAGTAAACCCACCTGTATTTGTAGATTTCAGCTTCAATAGATGCCTCCGCGTGCTGCCGGTCGGGGCGGAGACGGCGCGCGGCGCAGGGCAGAGGACGATGGCTCGGAGCCTTGCCTTCCGCTGCCGGCGTTTTTGCTTTCCGTGCTGCCTGAATACGTGGCTTTTCACCTCCACGAGCGGTTCACCATCAACGAATCGCTCCGCATCTGCTACACGCTTTTGTGGATCAGCGGCGCGGTGTTCTTCCGGAGCCAGCTGTACATTATTATCACCGGTATCGCGTTCGTCTTCCTCTCATTGGGTGCGCGGTCGGGCGATGTTGGGTCCGACGAGGAAGGAGTATCGGCCTATAGCGTCTTCAACCGCGGAGCACGACACCTGCTCGGTGACTTGCGCGGGGACCAAATAGATCGAGAACACAGAGGAATAGCGCACATGGGCGGGGGCGGAGGTGGACGGGGGGGCGACGATGATTACGACTATGCGCCACAGTTTAAGTCGAAAGACGCCAACAAGCCGTGTCCGTGCGGAAGCGGAAAAAAACTCAAAAAATGCTGCGGGTCAGCGCTCCGATATTGATTCAGATTTAATGAGGCATTCGGAATATTTGAAGACGAAAAACCGAGCACCTGTTGCCCAGCATCGACCAGAGCCAAAGTGTTCCTTTTTCTCAAGCATCCTCTGGCTGCTACCTACAGGGTTTTTCGTGGTGCAATATCCATTGAGAATCACTTTCATGGTCGTGCTGCTCTTTCATGTTGATCGTGTGAGTATCTGTCCGACTCAGCTGCTTCTGCTTCTTGATCAAGCCTCAAAGCATCCCATGAGGGTCATGCACCGTACTGCGGAGACGTGTACATACACCTGCTTCTTGAGCTAGACAAAATCCTGGTCTAATATACACTTATTAACCAGACTATATATGATGACTCAATTTTCATGATCGTGGAGGCCGATGAGGGGGGGG
>RXOD01005401.1:0-14316 GCA_005223375.1 Amoebophrya sp. AT5.2 | reverse complement strand
TTACCAGCTGGTCTCTTCATAAGCTTTTTCTGACCGAGGTGAGGTACTGGGTGACGGAAGAACCGGCAGAAGCCTGGAAAAACGTGATCACGGGGAAGCGGGGTACGGGCTTCGAAAAGCGATATCGGGAGATCCAGATCCGGTGCGGCGGCACCTTCCCGAGACCGTGACTTCTTCTGAGACAGCAGGGGCCGCAAGTGAAGGGGCGCGAGCATTCGTTACTCCCGTCGAGTAGAGAAAAGACTGCAGAGACAGCATGTTCGTGCGGACAACTTGTCGTCGCATCGCAGCAGGGGCAGAGGCTTCCCGAGCCAGCAGAACCTCGGCGGCAGGGGCTACCGCCAGCACACCAGCGGTTTCGGAAGCGCCGTCTTCAATACGAGCCTTCACGAAGTGGCTCTCTTCTACTGCGCCGCCTTCTTACTCCGCCACAGACGCGATCGATCGGCTGCGAAAACTGCAGGATGCAAACGACGTTGTTTTCGCTGCGGCAGCGCTTTCCGAGCGATGGTCAGCAAGCGGCGCGTTGGGGATGAAGAAAGAGGCAGGACCACGGGGCAACGCAATCAGCAGCGGGGGCCGGAAATCGCGGCAGACGTCGATTACTGCAGTGGGCGCTGATGGAACGCCTGCCGACGACCCAACTTTGCCGAACAGAAACAGTGCGACGGCCGTCGTTGAAAGCGCGATTGAGCTGGTCGCGCAGGCAGGAGAGCATCGAAATCAATGTCGGTCTCTACCTGCGTTCCTTTCTACATCTACAGGATCTGATTCTAGGAGCAGCGCAAAGATGTTGAGTGGTCCTCTAAGCGCGCGCTCTGCACTGAAGATGCTGCATTTATGCGTTGAGCACGGGGTTGCGCAATTCAAGTTCCACCCCGTGGCAGTTCTCCTTCTGCAGAAGATGGGAGATCATGTGCGAGAACGAGTAGGCTGCGGGATCGGGCGCGCGGCGGCGAGGTCTTCGGAGAAGGAGATGCGCTCACATCAGAGAGGCGGATGGGCAGGAGCTGGAGCCGCGACTGCGACATGTCGTATTAGAGGAAATGAATTTACGATCAGCGATTTCATTTCCTGGGCGAGGCTGTGTCTTCGAATGCGAACAAATGTGGTGGAGCGACAAGCTCCTGACGAGCAGCACGATGGCCTGCTGGCAACGGCGTTTGCGGAGTGCCTACACCACTCACTGGAAAGCGAAGCTACACTCGAGCGCGTGGTGTCGCGCGAAAAGCCCGCGGCAGTGGTGGAGCTCGCTGCTCTAATGGCGGATGTACGGCAGAACCAGAAGGACAGCTCGCAGTTGGGAGCGCCGGACGGCCACATGCAACAGCGGCCGCGCGAAAACGCGCCCTGCAGCACAACTTGCATCTCGAACAGTGGCGCGGCGCCTGCATCTTCGAAACTGAACGGCGTTGTTGCTGGGTTTACGCGACACCAAATTTCAAAGTTGCGCACGGACAGTTTGCTGCAGCTCCTCAAAGTGTTCGTCCGCCAGGTCCAGCAACACGAAGACGAAAGCCTCCAAGTTCGTCCCGCAGACCGCAATCCGCCGGTGCTGCGCCGAGTGGCGGAGCAGTTGAAGCTTCGCTTTGACAAGAAGGCGATTTCTGGGCGGCAGGCGGTGGACATTTTGAGTTTGATGGGCGCCGAGCTGCGGTTTACGGACGATTTCCTGCTGCCAGAAGTGTGGTTAGCGGTGAGGTCGGCTGTTGGCGAGTACGCGAATGCGTGTTTCGGGCTGGCAGAACCGGAATTGCCACCAGCTCCGTTCGGGCACGAAGACTTCGTGAAGGCTCTAGCGATCAAAGAGTACGATGCGAAGCTGAAAAACGAAGACCTGGATCGGTGGAAAGCGGTCGGCAGATTAGACTCTACTTCCGCAGCACCAGCACGACAAGCAGAAAGCCAAAGCCGTCCTACCACCGGCGAGTTTTTTCTTCTGCTGCACAAGATTCTGACCGCCGCGGCTGGGTTTCAGTCGTCCACCGGCTGCCGCGCTCTGGGAGAAATCGCAGAGATTCTGGAGAACCATCCTGAACTTCTGCACCGACGGACTTGCAGTTTTGCGGAGAAGTTGGACTGTCTGCGGGGGTTCGCGATCGCGAATGCGGAGCTGCCAAACGCGCTTGTGCGGCGGCTGACGAGCGGCGTCCCGAGGGATCAGCAGGCGCATCAAGTCGGGGTCGCGTCCTTCTGCGAGCTCGCATCGGTCTACTGTCAGGGCGCAGCGATCGCGCCGACAGCGATTTCGCACTTCAGAAGTACTCTGGAGGCATTGTTCTCTCCGAACATGATGTGTGCGAATGATGTGGAGCAGGCTGAAGCAGGGGGCGTTTTGCAGGGCAACGACCAGCAGGAACACTGCGTCGAGGAGATGGAATTGGCTGACCTCGCGAATTGCCTTCAATTCTACGCGATCGCGGCAGTAGATGAGGCACGAGCCTTCAAGCCGCCCACCGCAAACGCAGTCGGGCACTTCGGCCGCCGCGGCTTCCCTACCGACATTCCGCCAGGTGGGTCGGGCGCGCCACAGTCTGAATCTTGGGAATCTCGAGCTGCTGCAGCCCGGCGAAGAAGTAGTCGACGAAAACGGTCGCAAGCAGCCAAACCGCCAGATGCGGCCTTGCTGACCGTCAGCTGCGGCACAACTGCAGCAGGTCCTGCTCGTGCCGGTACGCATGAGTCGAAGTTCATCTTGCAGCAACCGTGCCCTCATACTGTGCAGACGCTATGGATGCTCCTCCATGTGTGCGGAATGCGGTTTCTGTCGGCCAGTGGAACAAGTCTTCCGCACGTGGAGGTGCTGGAGGCGCGCGACCAGCTCGTGTACTCCTGCCTGTTGCTCTGCTCTTCCAAAGCTTTAAAACGTGCGATCGTTTCGGAAGCCGCGCCGCTCGCGAGCCTCCGCGCGCTGGGGGAATTTGTCCTCGGAGAATCTTGTAGCGGTGGAGCTGGTAGTTCATCTGGCTCTACTTGTGGAGGTCAGAGGACGCGAGAACCAACCGCTCGTTCCCGCCGCGTGCAACATGGACGGGGGGAACTGGAGGAAACGCCGCTCGAAGATGGAAAAGAGGAGACGGATCTCAAGAGGCAAGTGCTGCAGACGGTGAACGATCTTGGCTTGCCAGTGAGTGTGCATTCCATGGAAGCGGGAAACTTGCACGCCTCACTGCAGATTTTCACGAAGATGCTGGTAGTGGGGTAGAGAAACAACCGCTGACACGAAGACAGCACCACGCAGATGAAGAAGAATCTCAATCATCGCGATTGCGCGCAGACGAATCCACTGAAAAGGTGCGGCGCCCCCGGACTTTGGAGATCTTTTTCTGTCGCGATCATTTGTTGAGCTGCAGAAACACATGGGGGGAGGTCGCAATGATTGAAGAGCAAAGGGTGGATAGCTCGTGCGATGCCCTCGCCGGCGGTTGTCGAGCAAGATCTTTTCGTTCAGCGTGAAGATCAAAGCGCTTTCTTTCGACGACTGCTTTCGGTTTCGATCCTCCTCAAAAGAATCAATCGAACAACGCGTGATGATTAAGAAATCGAAATGAACGAACTTTTTTCATCTATACCCTGCTCTGGCTCAAATTAATAGAATCGAAGGCCGCTCACTCTCCACGTAACGTGAGCTACGTAAAAAAAAAAACGAATAAAAAATACAAAAAAAAAATATACAATAACATCGAGCTGCGACTCCTGCAGTTCTGGGGAAGAACATCACCTGAGCACGCGATGACGAACGGCCAGAACTATGTATGTTCTTCTTTTTTCGTTGTGGAAGAACTCGAGCTAAGTATCATGAGGCTCGTGGCCATTTGCGTCGCGGCTCCTCCTGAGCGGAAAGCTGCATTTTGTAAAGCCGTGATCCGCTAAAGTTTTGACTGAAGAGAAAGAATGGCGTCCCGGCCTTCGAGCCACTTCGCATTCTTTGTGGATTGAAAACAAAACCCTAGCAAGCAAAAGCAATCTCATGGCGCGGCAGCCCAGCAGTTTCCGTGGCCGTGCAATGCGGCATCGACATAAGTCGTGTTGCGTGTGGTCTTTTTCGTTGGGCAGCACAATCTTGACAGGTGCCGTCCTCGTCGTCGCTGGTGTGAGGCTGCAGGTCGGCCCCAGCTTTTCATCTTTTTGCCGCGATACCAGGACCGAAGTAGATGATTCCTTGTTCGACGATCTCGAGCGCGGAGTTGGGGATGTGCCTGCTGCTTCACGTGCGGCAGGAAGCTCAACTACGCCTTCGCCTGACGGAACAAGCACGTCCAGGACGGAATCGGCGGTGACAGTGCCAGTGGTATCGGGATCGACTAGTACCCCTACTCCTACCGCTAGCGCTACCTACATCAACATCAACAGTTCTACGACGCTCCCGCCCATATCCGTTTCTAGGACGGTCCTACCACTACCAGTACCACCAGCACGACGAGGACGAGGGTTGTCAGCTGCGTCGTCAACTGCCCGTCAGAATCATCTATCGCTGTCGCACGCCAACACTTACGCAGCTGCGTTGGGTCGGCAATATTCCCCGGATGCACCTCCATCAACACCAGCCTCAACTTCGCGTTCGCGAGAAGCAAATGCTGGGGTGGTCGAACGAGGTTCGACGGTCGACGCGGCGGGACCCAGCACTTTTCGGCGGGAGGGAGTCGGCAACGAAGATGAGAATGAGGACTCACGAGGTGGGAGACCAGGGAACGAGGTGGGAGAAGAGGACACTATTTTTCCAATGTCGATGTCATCGCTGCGGCAGGAGGAGGAGAGGGGGGACTTTCCGCGGGAACTCTCACCCTGTGCTGTAGAGTCCGGCGACGACCACCAGACCCACGACAGTGGTGCTCTGTACTTCTTGCCGTGCTCCACTCCGAACACCCACCGTGTGCAGACTTTTTCGACCACGGACAGTTTCCAAGCAGACACGCGCAGTACATCGCATAGCATCAACGACAACAGCAGAAGTAGAAGCAAAACGTCGGCAGCAGCAGCAGCTCCATCTGCATCATCGACATCAAGTGTATGCGCAAGTCCAGCTCTAGGTGCCGCGCCGGCACAAGAAAGCTTCCCCCGCAGGATCGCAGCATCGTCCTTGAGGTTGAGGACCACCGCAGCATCGTCAAGCTCCGCAAATAGCGACTACTTCGCGCATGGGCGGGCAACTTCCGCGAGCAGCGACTTCACACATGGGCGGGAAACTTCCGCAAGCAGCGACTTCCAACAATGCGATCGATGGAGCTGCAAGGCTTCCGCTTCGACTGCGGCAACGTCGAACGCCGCAAGAGCCTCCTTCTTCCAGAGCGAGGAACCAAAGGACGAAGCTCTTTTCAACAACATCAAGTGCAAGATGAAAAAAGTAGCAGACGCCCCCGCAAATACAGTGCCAATAAAGCCTCCACCTCCTCTCCCCCGACTGGCAGTCGTAGAGTCTTGCCTGCTTTGCCTCGCGGAGGACACGGAGGACGGCTTTCGTGTGGGTCCCTACGGCTGCGGGCACAAATTTTGCCGGACGTGCCTCGCGAAGTCGCCGAGCGTGTTTCTCGCCGACAAATGCATGCGGCGGTGCCCGAAGTGTCGCAGGCCGCCCAAAGTGGTTGAGGACATGCTGGAACGCACGACCGAGGTGACCAAGAAAAAACGCTTTCCCCCTGGAAGCGCTAGAACGACCGCTGCCAGAACGAGTTCCGGCAGAAGTGGCGCAACTAGAGCGGACGGAAGTAGACGAACACGCCGACGAGCCAGGGCAGGAGGTCGTGGACGCGTTGCGGAGGGTCCGCCTCCGCCGGGGCAAGTCGCTGAAGAAGTAGAAGTTCATGTAGGAGAAGGCGATCAAGCCCCACCGACAAGGGAGCGGAGAGGAAGACCACTACGGTATGCAGCAGGCCTCGGTGTTGCGCAGAGACAGCAATTGAAAAAGTGTCTCGTGAAGTTGAAGCGGCCGTCGGACATTCCGAAGGGGTGCGCGCGAGAATTTCTCGACCAGTTTCTGGAGGTGGAGAGTGTGGGCTTCTTGCCGCGGGTGTCCTCGGGGGGACAACAAGCGGACCCGGACGGCGGGCTCTCGAAGTACCAGTGGGCCCTCCTGGCCGCTAGGAAAGGAACAAATGCACCAAGTGCAGAGCTCGAACCTGGCTCATGAGCCAGGTTTTCGGCGCTGAAGCGAGCTCATCAGCGTTCACTTCCGCGTGCATACTTTTCCTGCCCGCGCTCCACGGACCCACTTTGTCCACGTCGACGCCCCACTCCGTCGCGTATTTTTTTTAAAGTTTCCGCCGAAGCCCCATAGGTTTTCATCCACACGCAAGCCATGTAGTCCCGTCGCATTTCTGACCGCAGGCTGTTCCTGTTGTAGTTGCGCAGGCGATGTCGAAACCGCGGTAGGGTGTGCGCATGAACTATTTGGCCGCGGTTGGCCTCGGGGGGACAACAAGCGGCAAGAAGTCCCCGCGGCCAGGAGGGCCCACTGGTACTTCGACCACGGCGGGCTCTCGAAGTACCAGTGGGCCCTCCTGGCCGCGTTCGCGTTGCCGCAAGAAGACCAGCATGGGAGACGAGGCTCGACGTGGTCTACTTCGTCTGGAGCGGGGGCGGTAGTTTGGTCCTCCCAAGGAGCATCGACGGCGCTCTCAGGATCCGCGGACTTGATGTTGCAAGTGCAAGAGCGCTCTGGACCAGAGGACCAGCAACTCTTCTCGTCCGTTGTGCCGCAACCGTCGCAACCGCAGCCGGCGCAACCGCAGCCGCTGAGGTACCAGCGCTCGGATACCCCTGCCGACGGCCCCTCACGATCTGTACGGGAGCGAACGCCGAGAAGCAGACGTGGTCGAGCTCGGGGTCGTCGGCCACGTGTAGTTACCAGCAGTAGGGTGGAAGATAGTTGTACCAACGACGACGACTGTGCCTTGTCTCCGCGGCCTCCACGGTCGACCTCCTTCCTCCTCCCCGACCACAAGCTGTCGCAACTCCCTATGATCGACAAACTCACCCTGGATTTCGCTGGGCTGCAGATTTGCTCCCGGGGAAGCTTTAAGGACGCGACGCTGACGCCAGAGCAGAGGCGCTCGCTCCTTTTGTCTTCTTCCTCTTCGTCGTTGCGCAACGGACGAGGAACGGGAGTGAGCGAGGAGCTTCCGCAACCGGACCGAGACTACGAGGTGAAGGGTACGGTGATTCCGATCGCAACGACGAGGGTGGGGCTGCTCGCACCCGGTGCGGTCGGGGTCGGCAGCGCCACCATCGACACGAACAGCGGGGGCACGGCAGCACCTACGCAGTACTACACTTGGCAGGAAGAAGACCTGGTGATTCTGTACAACGACGTAAACTTCGGCGGCTTCGTGATCGACGTGGAAGAAAAAAGGTGCGTCAAATTTGTCTCGGAAGTGAGCAGGAGCGAGTGGCTGGTCCAGGAATGGAGGACGGGGAGTCGAAGTGGCGCTCGTGGGGGCCGGAACGGGACCGAAACTGAGCAGGAGCAAGCTGTTGAGGAGCGAGACGCGGGTAGTGGCACGTCGAGAAGCAGAGAAATAGAAGCAGGGAGGGCTGAGCGAGGACCCTTGTCCTTGTCGGGGCCACAGCAGCCGTCGTCCGCCTCCAGCGGTGGTGGATCAGGATCCCCAGCGGCAGTGGCTTCTGGCACGGGGGCTGCTGGTCGCGGCCCCCACGACGATGCCACCACTCATGATAGACAACTGCGAGGAGACCGAGACTTGAACTACGCGCGGTGGCAGGAGGAGCTTCTGAGTCCGGAGGCCCTACTCGCCTCCTTTGGAGTATCGCCGCATGTAATAGCAGCATACCGGCGCCAGGCCGCCGCCGCCCGTAGGCAGAGGCGGGAGCGGAAGCGGAGGCTAGTGGTTTCGCCGAACATGCGCGGAAATTTGTGGCGACTTGCGCAGAATGTGCTTGCCAGCGGGAAGAACATCGTTTTGCAGGGCAGGCCCGCACATGGATCTTCAGATGAGGACAGCGACGAATCAGTAGATTCTGAGATGAGTCGCCTAGCGGCCGACTTCTCGTCTATTCATCCGCGCAGCAGGACCAGCAGGAGATCTACTACTAGTTGGAACAACGAGATGAACGAAAACGATGGAAGCACAGCCTCGCGCAGAATGGATCTCTCAGATGCCCCGTCTAACTCTAACCGAGATGTAGATGAAGGTCCAGGGACTGGACCCTCTTCATCACGCAGGAGCTATGGAAACAACTACAGGAGCACTTCGGCCGCTGAATCCTCGCGCGACGACCAAACCGGAACGCACGGTCACGATCGCGAGCCTGCGCAAAGGACCCGACTTTCCTTCGGCGGCGGGCACGACATCCCTGGGAATGCGGGGGCCAACGGGCACAACGACAACAGCGCCCCCTCGACATCATTCACATTCTCCGATTTCGACATCGAGGACCTGGAACGCCGAATGACTGCCAGCTCCGCCCTGCGCCAGCTCCGACTCCGCAGTCGTGGTGGGACCACTGCGCAGACGCCGCACTTGCGCGCTTCACGGGCACTCGTGTGCCAGCTAGCAGAGCTGCATCTCCGCACGAGAAACGTTACAGCCGGCGAGAACGACGATGATGAAGATGGGGCGGATGCTGGGTTTCTTGAAGTAGATTTCGGCGAAGAAATTTATCTCCGCAGGAATCGCTGTCGCGCGCTGGTGTGCGCCCGCGCCGCGCTCTGTCTGATTAGCCCTCTTTACATTGACTTTTTTCTTGGAGGTGCGAAGCTGGAACCAAGTACAACCGAAACGGGGCCGGACAACGCAGAGGCAGTCGCAGAGGGAGAGGCAGTCGCGAACCGGAGATTCTACCAGGCTCTTTGTACGATGGGCCTGGTTTTCGCGATTCCGTCGGTCGGTTACTTGCTGAGCGACTGCGTGTTAGCCTGTATTTGCGAGTGTATGTGGCGGGCGTGGTGTTGCTGCTGCTGCTGTTGCACGTCGGACTCGGAGGTGGTAGAAGCGCAAGAACTAATCAGCCCTTCTGCAGCTTCTGCAGATAATCTTGCCCACAACTCGTCGGGGGATGAAGAAGAAGATCATAGTGAAGAAACCTCCAGCGCATCAGATTCGCACGCGGATGCGTCCGCTAGTAATACAGATGTGGCCCCCGCGGCGGGCAGGAGCGACGCCGAAGGTCGGCGGCGGGGAAACAACGACAACGTCGACGACAGGAAACCCTGGATGCACCGGATCCCGCTGCGCGATGGTCCGACACGAACCGCGGAAAGGACCAGAACTCGTCGCCCGACCTCGTCTGAGCCAACAGCGACAGTCATCGGGCGATCGTCATCTAGTGGGAACGCCGGAGGTGTCACCTTCCAAAACGATCGCTCCGATAGTCGCCCGCCCCACGCACAGGAAAGCAGTTCTGGTCGTCTTGTCGACGGGAGTTCAAGTTCTTCCCGCGGCGAACAAGGGGAAGAAGTTGTGCAAGATGTTGCTGCAGACAGCACTCGGCCAGTGGCCAGGAGACGGTGTAAAGACATTCTCAAGAGCTGCAGGCTGGGTCGCTTCTGCTGCCGGACGCGGCATTCGCACGCGCGCGAGGGGCAGGCGGGGCAGCAGCAGGACGTGGTCGGCACGACTGCTATTTCTAGTAGTAGCAGAGAAAACTACACAAACAGTGGTAGCGGGTCCCGACGTCGGGGACGAGGACGCGCAGCTGAAAATTCTCTCTCAGCAACTACATCTAGAACAAGAAGTGCCGATGTGGCAAGCCACCGCCAGCTGCAAGAGCAAGACGCAGATGACTCGGCGCGGCCGAGGGCAACCTCCAGGGGCGAAACGGGAGCCGCCTCGTCCGGCGCACCAGGAGTGCGCACAAAGCCGATAGACTCGATCTCGGCGAGAAACATAGTTGAAGTTCTCCTCCTCGACGAAATATTCTGCGTGCCGGCGAAAACAATGTGAAGCAAGTGAGTGATGTGAAGAAGTTCTTGTGCTGTCAGTCTCAGTGTGCCCACGCATCGTCGTGGTAGCCCTCACCACGACCCTCTACCATTTTAGTCATATCGTTATATGTACAAAAAAAACAAAATATAAGTCTCTTCAGATACCGATACGTATTCAAACTGTGCTGAGGATGGGGTCTGCTCACACGCACAGAAGTTGGCTTTTTCCGCCGGCGCAACAATAGGGTACTTAGAAACAGCGCCAGTAGTACCAAGCACTTCACAATCACATTTGATGAAGATGACCATGACCAGGGGGCATACTAGTACCACTATAAATATGACCATGTCCATGAACAGGGGGCATACTTTAAGTACCAACTTAGAGAGGACTTGAAAGGTGAAGATAGATACAGATATTACCACTATGTTTCTCCAGCAGTTGAAGAACTACTCCTACCTGTACCTACAGTGCCATTGAATGGACCGGGAGTGCTGCCTCGTCGTCCCGAGGCGCCGGCGGCCACTTCGGCTCGGAGCAAAAGTCGTCATCTTATTTTCACCAGAACGCCATTTCATTTGATCTTGATTTTTGTTCGCGAAAGCACAATCCATCGCATTGCCGTCATGCCATTGGCGAGTCCAGTCATTGGAGACATGCATCGAAAGACGTGCACAGCAAGGAAGAAGACAACATGAACATGAACATCCAGGAGCCATTTAGTATCATCTGTCTGTGTGTGTGTGTGTTGACTGTGCGGCGCCATCCTGCTCATAGGACGAAGTGCGTTCACAAGCCAAGATAGTAGTTCCTACTTTCTTACTTCCGAAATGAGGAAAAGTCAAGGAGTCAAAATCAAACTCCACGCAGCACTTGCTGTCAACGAGAATCATTCGTGAGGCCGTTGCATGGGCATGCATCAATGCTTACCAAGAGGTACAACATTCTCACTTCTCATGAAGATCATGCGTTCATTTATAACTCCGTGGCTCGTCGGTTTCGGTAGGCTCTTGAATCAATGATCTTGATCTCAACCGTCGAAATAAATCGCGGACAGAACAAAAAGACTTGGTGCCGCATGGTTTCTCTTTCTTTCGGATGTCCACCTCGCATGCGACCGGATTTCAAGATGAAGTTGTTTCACTTTCAGTTTCTTCACGACCTCTTTCTACTCTAGTACAACAGGCATGGCAACATTCATTGGACGACGACCGACACATTGAATAAGTCGCGACTTCTTTGCTCCTGTCGTCGCAGGAGAGGAGCTTAATCATTGCCTTACGACGACCCACAGTCAGAGTTGCCCGAATCACTTCAGCGGGAACTTCAACTTCTAAAAGACTGTATTGTAAGTGAGTACAATCAATGCAAAAATCATGGTCGTTGTTTTTTCCATTTCCACGAGACCAAGATGCAGAGCTTGGGCGTTGCAGCTTGGTCTGTTTCTACGTGTCTGCCATCTCCACCTCCACCAGGTGAAGTTTTTTGCTTCCCCATCAGGCGTTGCCGGCGCTGATCGAAGGGAGTGGACGGGACGAGACGTAGACAATCTATCTTCCCTCGACGTCGGCGGCCCCACGCTCAGGATAATTGGCGCTCCGGAACGCGCGTGGGCCCAGCTTCTCGGGCAGCTCCAGTTGCATGCTGCGCCGCCGGTTGCCAACATCGAACCCGTAGTGTATGGGAGAACGACGAGCAGTGCGGCCGAGCCTTATTTCTCCACGGTAGCGGGCGCTTCTGGTTCTGGTCCTGCGGGTCATCGCGCTGAAGCTTCTACGAGTGCCGAAGCTAGTGTTGAGAATGGGGACGAGGATAAGGATTGCTGCCCGGTGTGCCTCGAGGAGGAGGTGCCTCTGCGTGGTGACGAGAATGCAGATGAATCCAGTGAAACGAGCTGGGGAAGAAAGCCACAGGCACAGGCACAACAAGAGCAGCGCGAGGAGAACCTAGCACCCCTCGTCTTTGTGCAGGGGCCCTACGACTGTGGGCACCGGTTCTGCTTTGAGTGTTTTTCGAGTCCGAATTTCCGTCTACCGGTGATGAGGCAATGTCCGGCATGTCGGGCCAAGTCCTTGTTGTCAAAGTATATCCGCGACCCGGGCAGCGTTGCAAAGAGGTACTACGAACAAGCTGCAATTACAACACCCGAAGCCGAAGCTGCAGACGTCGATCATAGCGAGATGGCAAGGGCAAGCAGAAGCAGAGTGCATTTTCTAGCGACAGAAGCCAGGACAAGATCTGGCTTCGTTTCTGCTGCTTCTCCTGCCGCAGCTGGGGGTTCCCGCCGCGACCACATGAGAGGCGGCGGCGCTTCCGCGTCTCGTGGCGCTGCTGGCTTGCGTTTGCAGCTGGAGGACGACGCTGAGCAGGCCGACACTGAGGAGAACGAGTTCCTCGCAACGAGAACCAGAGAAACAGATTTCGACCCCGCAGTGGGCGTGCCGACCCATTTGAAGCTTGCTGCGGGCGTGCGTGCAGCTGCTTTTCTGAACAATATTCCGCCGCATCCGCAACTGGAGGACTGCAGCCCGCATTTGTGGGCCGCTTTGAGCGAGTTTTTCTTTTCTCCGGCATCGGCTTGCTTTGCGGAAATCAAGACGCCTTCGACTGGCGCAGCCGCGCGGAATGATTTCAAAGAAAAAGCGGAACCGAGAGGAGCGACGTCCTTTGGAAGCGCGGACCTGGGAAGATCTTTTCCTTCACCTTCAGCTTGTTCGACGTCGACCCCTATCCATCGGATGTCGGGCACCTCCGCATCATCTTCCGCGTCCGCAAGGGACGTGGTGTCGGAGGACCACGTTCGGAGGACCACGACTTCGTCTCCCGCTAGTGAGGAAGACGAGCAGTGGAGCACGACGGCGACCTTCACAACTGCAAGTCCAAGTCCAGCCTCACCCATCACAACCGGTACAACAGGTACAACACCCGGCCTGGTCGTGAACCCGCAGTTCTGCCGGGGAGCACGGCTGCGGAGTGCCGCAGAGGCGGTCGCGGAACTGGAGGAACTGGAGCGCATGACTCTTGAACTCGCTGCGCTGGACCTCTGTGCCGACGACGCAGGCATGCAGCCCCCGGCAATCTTGCTCGATGGCGATGATTCTCGGAGAAGACATTCTCGCTGTAGAGGCCGCAGAGGCCGCCCCCGTCGTGAAGAAGAGCAGGGGGGCGGGCGGGGAAGTAACGAGAATACGAGTGGAAGCGAGGACACGGAGTCAGTGGTCACAGAGACCGATCCGGCTGCGCCCGCGGACGCCCGGAGACGGCAAAAGCAGCGCAAGAAGCTGATGATCGTCTACAACTCTGAGAACTTCGGGGGGTTCGTGCTGGACCTAGAACAAAAGCGGCTTTCAAAGTTCCCGGGCTTGCGACCGGAGGAGATTCGAGCGCTGCGTCGAGCGCTCTGGAATTCCTGTTGCGGGAAAAGAAAAAGGAGGGATACAACCGGTGGTAGTGCAACAGGCAGTGCGCCGGGTGCCGTCAATCAGAGTGCCGGCCAGCAGACGCAGCCGATGGGGCACCACCGAGGCGAAGAAGGCCGCGCGGGGTCAATATGTTCCTCGTCGTGCTGTGCTGCACGAGCTGTGTGCGGAAAACTCACGCAGTGGTACCAGGGTCAAGTTCCGGAGCGTTGCAAGGATCGCTTCAAGGCGCTCGCCGAGGAACTCATCGACGATAAGCTCGAGGAAGAACGGGAACGAATCTTGAGCGCTGGTGGAGCCGGCCAGACCCAGGTCCAGCTGGAGCAGATGCAGTTAAAGAAGAAAACGGCAAGCACGAAACTGGCCACGGAGCTGGCGCGACTGTACTTCACCCGGGGGAGGACCGCCCGCGCAGCCCAGCATGTGGTCGCTGTAATCAGCTTCCCCGTCTGCGCGACGTGCTCCGTGATGCTGCCGTTTATCTTAAATCAGGGCCGACAAATGCGTTGTTTTTCGATCAGTAGTCTTCAGAAGCAAGCAAGTTCTTTTTACTCCTAGCTAGGTGTCCGTGTCATAGCCATTGTGACCTAGTTCGTTGTGCTCATCTTCACTTCTCCGACGGCGTCCAGTCGTGATTCGTCGTTGCTTGCCTGTAGGAGCAGACAACGCGGCAGCTGCACTTCTACAATTAGGCACAAAGAAAAATTCAAGAGCTGCTCAATAAAGGGATGCATTTGTCGCAGCGCCTTTTTCACATCCCTTCCTCCAGAGCCACGAGAACAGCGTGCGTGAGGAAGACGGGAACGTGGGGAATCGGCTCGGGCTCGACATTTTGGGCTGGATTTGTGGCCTGCTGGTTTCCGCACCCGTCGCTTGGTCCCATTTGTCGCTGCTTTCCGACATCGTACAGCGCTTGCCGAGGCACCTGCGCAACTCCTTCAGAGCACTTTTTTGCTGCGCAAGCTGTCGACAACATCCGCAGCAAACCCAGCACCGGGCCGCGGCCAGCGCTGTCG
>RXOD01005400.1:0-14316 GCA_005223375.1 Amoebophrya sp. AT5.2 | reverse complement strand
GCAATGGCCACGTACAACATGGCAAGCAGCACAATATCACGGCCACGGGCAGCGGCGACGACGACAGCGCTCAGCGGGAGCAGGTGTTCCCGTTTGCTGGTGCTACTGAGACGGCTGAACAAACGGCCAAGACAATGAAGGCGACCTGCTATCACCTATCTGACGGGGACGGTGGCGGTTGGGGTGATGAAGCTTGTGTGAAAAAAGAAGAGGGGGCCTCCTGTAGGCTAAATCATCAACATCATGCTGGTCATCATCATGCTGGTCATCATCATGATGATCATCATCATAATGGTCATCATCAACATCGAGGAATCTGCACATCGCGCGGGGATGCCTCGACCAGCATCAGCAACTGGAAAGGAAAAACTACGATTACGAAAGAAGCAACGTGCACGTGTGAGCCCCTAGAGTCCTGAGGTCAAGGTGGTGACTCACATTCACATTCAGATTATGAGTGATGGCTTCGGACAACTTCTCCACCTGTTATTTCTCTGTATTTGAAGATGCAAGCGGCGAAGAAGACAGCGCTAGTTCGAGCAGCGTCACGGCGACGGGCAGCGGACACAGCATCACCCAGGGGGAGGTGGAGGACAATTGATTGTTCATGCGTTCTTGCGATTTAGGTTCTTCTTCCGTGATCAGAATCGGTGCCCGCAACTCTTGAAGGATCCATAATAAATTTGAGTTCCAGGACTCGTTCCGAGTATTCTCCTCCTGCTATGACGCGAGATCATGATAATTGCTGCAGCTTCGCCTGCGAAGTAACGAAGCAGATCAGATTCCTGGAGCCTGCACCTACATGATCCTACCTTGAAGACCTTGTACGTTCTTCCAGCTTGCTTGTTCTATCCTTCGCTTTCAGGACGAGGGCTACTGACAAGATAGATCTACTGACAAGTAGTCGATTCATTTTCCAGCTTTCAGAACCATTTTAAGAAGTAGAGCGAAGATGGGCAATCCGCAGCGCGGGACGAAGAAGAAAAAGCAGAACAAGAAGGGGCGGGCCTACAATGTCGTCCGCAAGCAGCACGGCGGCAAGCCCAAGGACCATGACCAGGTGCACGACAGTCTGAAGCCCGAAAACAGGAGTAAGCTAGAGGAAGAAGTAAAGGCCACCAACGACGAAGACCTGCCTGGGCTCGGGAAACACTACTGCATCTCGTGCGACATGCACTTCGTAACCGAAGAAGCAAGGCAAGCGCATTTCAAGTCGAAGGCGCACAAGAGGAGGCTGAAAGCGGTGTTGAGCGACCCGCACACGCACAAGGACGCAGAGGAACTGGGGAAGCACTGAGCTGTGTGTTGTTGTAGTCCTTGGGCGACGGCGAACCGAATGAATTAGAGGTCGCATTGATTGAAGAAGGAGAAGGACTGACGCGCGTTGTTATGGCTGTGAAGTGCAGCAAATGTTGAAAAGTAGCTGCTGACGAAGACAATACTACTCGTGGCAGGGCGGAAATTTGCTCGTTGGCATGTGGATGTTAGTTTGTGTTCTTTGTGTTCCCAGCACGTTCGTGGCATCCTTTTGACGTGCGGCGTGTCTTCTTCGTGTCTGCAGTAGGAATAAAGTTCCGCAGATCACATCAAACATCGAAAAGTCGTGGATTGGCGCATCGCTCGTGTGCAGTTCGCGCGACGAGAGGCACTATCATAATGTCCCTCTTTCCTGCGAGAAGTACTACTTTCTCGGCACCAGCGCGGGCACTCCTATTTTCGTCGACGTGGAGGTACGTCTACTTTTTCACGGGACCACTTGACAACTACCTAGCGGTAGGTTACCCAGGCATCACAAATGTGCGACATCGGAAGCGAGTTGGCAACGGGCGGGCACACCTCGTTTCTTCGATCGGCGATGCTTCTATTGAAGCAGAGCTGGAGGATGCCGTTGGGGCTGCTGCTCGGGTCGACGGCACCGATAGTCGGCAACAAGAGGAAACTGCGGAAGCGACTGCCGCGACTACCGCCTCCGCAGCGTCTTCGGACTACGCCGACCGGCTCCGCGCGGCCTTCCGCAGTCCGCCCCGCCTCGCCCCCGCGCGCACCGCCATCGTGTTCGCGGGCGTGTCGGGCGCCACCGAGATCCTCGACGCCAACCTGCGCCACCTGATCCTGCCCTTCCAGCCGGCCCACGTGTACATCTGCGGCGTGGACAACTTCCCTCGTGACGAGAAAAAGGAGAACTCCAACTCGCTGCTATTCGAAAAGTGGCACCCGTTTATCAAGGGGGTGAACTTCTCGCCTCACCCGCGGAGCAACCCTTTGATGTACACGCACACCACCGCGCGGGACATCGTGGACTCGCTCGGCATATCCCAAGAGGAGTACGACGCCGACCCGGAATTCCACAAGCAGATCTTCAACCACACGTCCACGAACCCGTGGACGCTGGTGCACCCGCTCAACCAGGTGCTGGACTTGATGCTAGGTTCCGCGATGCCTAAAACTAAAGAAGGAGGCGAGAGCCTCTGTTCTGCGATGCTTTCTCTTGGCTAGTAGGGAGACCTATGTTGGAGTTGGTGTTGGAGGTTCTTTCGCAGCTGGTCTTGTATCTAACTTTGGGAAATCAATGTCTAATGGGTGGCCTGTAATATTGTCCTCTGTGATGTTAGTGTTTGGTCTCACATTTCCTCCTATGTGCAGTTTCGGCAGCGCCTCCTTTTCTAGCCTCCTTTTCGATCGCGGAACCTAGCATCAAGTCCAGCACCCGCTCAACCAGGTGCTGGACTTGATGCTAGGTTCCGCGATCGAGAAACCAGAAGAAGGAGGCCGCGAGATGGTCTCTGATGTTGTGCGATGGTCGATGCGAGAGACCCATGTTTTCTGCGATGGATGGTGGGAGACCTACGTTGGAGGGCCTCTCGTAGCTATTCTTGGATGATAAATGTCTAACGGGTGGCCTGTAATATTGTCCTCTGTGTTTCTTGCTCTTGGTCTCATATTTCGTCGCGCCTTTAATGATGCGCCTCCTTCTACACACCCCTCTAATGATGCGCTGCTGGCGACTGGTGGAGGCCACGGAGCACGAGCAGGAGCGGGTGTACGACCGGGTTGTGTTTTCGCGGTTTGACAACATCTTTCTGCAGCCGCACCCAGACTTAAAAAGAAAACTTCAACCCGTTTCCACCCGCGGGAGGCTTTCAAGAAGGAGTGGGAGGCTTTTTTTAAGCTGGTCGCCGATAATTGGTCGATTGCATTTCTTTGCAGGTATTGGGCTGTCGGAATAATTGGGGGGTTATGTCGTGTGGTCTGGTGTTTGACGAGTATTTTAATGGTATTGGTCGGGTTGGTGTGTTGTATTTTATAGGGCGAAACTGCAGGAAATCAGCGGCGATTGGCTTCGCTCTGGGGGTTCGTTGCAGCTTCAGGTATAGATTGATCCAGCGACTTGGGTCCTGGATATCCATTGTCGCGCGGCCTTGTATTTCGCTGGTATTTCCGACTCGGATCAATAGTCGCGCAGGCTACAACCAGACCCGGGCATCGGAACTTCGAAACGGAAACGGGTTTTTTCTTCCTCTAACCGACATCTTGCGGCCGCCGGAGGATCGAGATGAACGCGGAGCAGAAGTCGCGCGTCGTGGTTTTCTTGATCCCGCGAGCTACTGGCCGAGTTCCCGCCCCCGCGCGCCCGTTGTGGGCGACCTCCGCGAGATGATGCTCTTGCCCCATTCCCCGAGATCTTCGCCCGAGATCATGAACGAGAAGAAGCGAAGCCGAACGGCCGCCACCAAGTTCGACAACGTGTGCTACGTGCCCTGTCCCGGGCGGGACTGGGGGCACGGGATTTGCGACCACCACGCCGTGTGCGACCGCCTGGCCGCCGACCACTACGCGGGCGCGCGGATGTTCCTGCTGACGCGCGAACTGAAGGAGATCTGGATGCAGCGGAAATTCTTCGACAGCTTCATCCCGGAAGTGGTGCTCAAAATCGCGTTGGACTTCACCGGCACCACGGTGCGGCGGTACCGGCACAGCCACGTGCGCACGTGCAACAAGGAGAAGTACGAGACCGGCGTGGTCTTCGGGCGGATGAAGCACTGCTACTACTCGAAGGAGCTGGGCATCTACCACAAGGCGGGCACCTATTTTCCGGATAACTTCGCCGCGCACTTCCGAAAGCAGTCCGCGAAACTGTTCTACCAGAACCTGGTGGCGGGAGCAGATAGTAGAGCTGAGCTGGGGCTGGGGTCTGGGGAGGTGGCAGGAAAAGTGAATATGGCGAAGCAGAAGGAGAAGTCGCAACTGCAGGTGCGCGTGGGGAAGGCCAAAAAAGTGTACACCTACGTGTGGGACGAAAACCTGTTCCACTACGCGGATAACAACGATCAGCTGGCGCTGGAGGGGCTGAAATTCCACCTCAACCGCGACAAATACAGAGTGCGCAGTCTGAACACAGTGCTGCGGGAAGTGCTGTTATTTTCGCGGAAGAATATTGCTTCTCCGTACCAGTTCTTCACCGACACCTACAAGTGGTTTTTCAACCCGTACGCAGTGCACTTCCAGAACCCAACCTTACAGACCATCCTCGGCTTCTTCCGCCACTTCCTGGAGCGGCACAAGCTGGAGTATGGAGAGACCAGCGATGGTAAGTCTGACCAACTGGTATATAGTGTTAGGTGATGTAGCAGTTGGGTCCCACTTGGCGATGGCGAGTGCCGATTGAGGGGCTCTGAAGTCTACCCGGCGCGAAGGGGTGTCTGGGGCGGTTTTTTGAAATGGGCCCCATTGGTGTGGGGTAGAACAAGGCGCTGGAAATGAGCCATCGGGAAGGCGCTGGAAATGAGCCATCGGGAGGTAGAGGCAATTGGAGAGAGCTACGGTGAAAGCTACTGGTTGGAGTGGTGACACTAGGACGACCCGAAAGCAGGGCAAGAGAGGGCGCTTAGGCTTGTCAGCTATAGGTTGCAGGGGTGTGCGAGTCCGAGTCTTGCCGCGAAATGCCAATGCCGCCTGTGTTCCTAAGGTACTGCAGCCCTCTTCTTAGGACCACAAAAGCGGACCACGAACAGCCCCTCCCCGACATTTCACTATACCACTTGACCACTTAGACTTACCACCTGGCCCCGCCAAATGGAGCTGGGCTTAACTGCCTCGGATGCGGACGGCCTAACAGCGGAGGAGATGTCGCAGCGCGGCGACCTCCCGGAGCTGCTCGGGGAGGATTTGGAGGGGCAGATTCTGCAGCACACCGGCATCCGGCGGCTCATCCTTGGGGACGAGGAATATAATGATGCAGGAGGCGGGACTGGGACGAACGTCGCGATATTTGGTCAGAAAAATCTAATGTTGAAACAAGAGGTGGAGAAGATCTGGTATTCCGTGCTGCTGCGGAGCGCGCTGCTGCGGAAAAGCGTGAACGAAGACCCGCTACTGACGGAAGATCTGGAGCACTCGCGGAGCTTCCTATTCCGGATCTTCCACGGACTCTTTGCGCCGCCGAGTGTCGATGTCGAAGCGAAAAGCCACGAGCGGGAGGACAAGAATGCCGTGGTGCTGACGAACCCGCTGCTGCAATACGCATTCTTCTACGTCCGGGTCGACGTGAACTACACGGAGCATGTGAAAAACAGCACGGTAGCGGAGGGGGAGGACGAGGAAATAGCAGAGCCTGAAGCTGAAACTACCCGACAACATGATTCGCCTGGTGGGGCTGCGGGCGATGAAAGTTCTGCGAACGAAGATGGCCAAGAACAGGAGACGCCGTCTCTAAATTTCACTGTCGAGGAGCTGTTCGAGCGGACTTGTTGGATGCCGTGCCCCACGGTGGACTGGGAGTTTCTCTGTCACGCTTTCGGGATTTGCGATGCAGCCGCCCCTTCGGAAGGCGATGGTGACGCGAGAGCGCATAGAGGGGCAGCAGATGAACAGGATGTCCGGGACGACGAAGCGGATACAACCGGAAAAATGCAGCAGAGCGCGTTACGAACGGAGATGCAGCGGGAAGTAGTTTGGAGCTACAACCAGTGGGTGATACCCGATGTGCGCGCAAAAGCCCCTTTCCACATCGAGAACAGAGGGTTTGGGGAACGATACGAGGCGTTTTCCGATCATTGGGAGAAAACCGTCGGGCCGGCTCCTCCGCAACAGCCTGCTGAGACTGCGGTCGTGCCGCCAGTAGGGACGGATGCGTCCGCGTCTACTATGTCTACTACCACCACGGTTTCGGCGAGCGAAGCCCGAGCGACCTCGCCCGAAAAAACTACGGCGAAGACCGGAGCAGTGGGCACTTCCGAGCCTATGCGGGGCGCCGCGTCAGCGCGCCGGAGCTTTGGCGACGAAGAGCAGCTCGCGACAAACAAGCCCCCCGTCTCGCGGAATCTCGAGGCCGCGAAGAGGCACTTCGCGGACCACCAAAGCCATTCGGGAAAGAAGAACCTGGAGGACGTGTTTTCCGTGGCCGAGCTGATGAGGATGTGGCAGGGCAACGGGGAGGTGTGGCCCATGGTGGTGCCAGACGGTCGTGGTGGTGATCCTGATCATGATCATGACCTCGTCTCGGCCGGATCGGCAGACAGCGTTCCGCTTCCACTCGAGCGGTTCCGCGAGCGGACAACCGAAAGCCGACAGCGGTCGCAGATGAGCGGCGCCTACCGAGAACTAGAAGTGCAGGAGCTCGAGTCGAAAAAGCGCGCGTTCCGGCCGATGCTGTCTATCGGGGAGGTGTGGAACGAAAACAGCCAGTCGGCGCAGCCCGAGGTCGCCTGTTCGAGTGACTTCGACAAGCTGTCGCTGGAGTACAAGTGGAGCCTCGATGAGTTCCACCCCGACAGCAAGAATCACTACTACAAGATGCCCATGCAGACGGTGCACACCGACCGCCAGTCCGTGACCTGCATCCACCCGTCGCTGCCCGAGCTGAAGAACTTGCTTCAACAGGACAGTGCTTGTCGCAGCTACACGTGGAAGAAGGCGTGGAAGAAACCGCTGAACCGGGCCTACTTCAAGAAGCAGAGCTGCAAGTTCGGCTGGGAACTGGATTTGCTGATGCCGAAGGTGAAGGAAAGTTTCAAAACTGGTCATCAACAGCCCTTTCCGAGTGGGAGTGCTATCGACGTGGAGAACGAGCTGCCGTTTCTGCGGGACGAGACCGCGCGGCGGTACTGGGGAGCGCGGACGCGTGCGTCGCAGGTGCCGCACCACCCCCACGTGCCGCGAAACCTGACGATCACAGAGGTGTTCACGTTCCTGAAAAACACCATGCTGCCGGTGGTGGTCGGAAAAAACGGGCTCTACCTGCCACGGCTAGAACCCGCACAGCTGGACACAACAATACCCGGACACCAGGCGGGGTAGAAAGATTCACGAACTGATGTTGGCAGGCATGCTTTCTTCGCTCGTGCGAAGTGGCCGTGCGAATGAATCGGTAAACTGGGAGCTGCTCGTGCTGGTTCTATTAAAGGTGCGTACTTACTATGGACGTGGTGTCTGCAGCTCTGGATCTTGTTGTGCAGGACGAGCTTTGAATCAGCTGATTTGGCGTTCTTTCCCTCGCGTGCATCCGTGCTGGAGATCATTCTCTTTCGGCGGTGTGGTCTCGAAGATGATCTTTCTTCTACGGACATCTCAGAAGTACGCATCTTCTGGTGAGCTCGTGGCTTCTAATCTATCAACATAGGAGGTGCAGAGAGCTGCAGAGCAGGAGCTGGGCTGCAGGATCGGCCGAGGCCGCCAGCTGCCGGTTTACTTTTTTGAAGTTTTTTTGATCCTGCAAAAGCAAAACAAAATACGATGTCGATTTGCGTGAAGTTGCTTCCTGGGTGCGGCGGCGCCACCCCCGTCCCCCCTTCGCCGCCCGCTACCGTCTCGCCTCCCGACACCGGCACCTGCACGCCGCCGCAGCCGCCTGCCCACCCCACCACGACGCAACAGCCCCCAAACCCTAACAGCAAGGCCCTCGCTACCTTCACCCTGCGGACCAGCAAGCCGATCACGCTGTCGAACCTCCGTGAGCGGCTGATCCGCGACGAGAACCTGCCGCTGGACGGCACTGAACAGCTGTGCAAGCGGAAATCGGACAACACGCGGTTCAAGCCGACGTGGTGCTCGCCGGAGGACGAGGTGGAGCTTGTTTTGGGGTTTCCGGACGTGGCGGAGTGGCTGAGTTTTCTGATCCAGCAGCTGTTCGAGGGGGACGTGGGAGGGGTGGTCACCGAAATCGCGCTCGCCGAAGTCGAACTACTCTTCTGCTACCAGTACTGTATTTAACAGAGCTATGCTTTTGGTTTTGGGTTTGTGTCTTCTATATGCAGGTACAGGCAGTTCATGGGATTGGTGCGATGGTGGGCAACGCTAAAACAAATACTGCAACTGCTCGCATCGGCCAGGTACGGGAGCGATTTCGGGCACAGCGCACGGGCCTTGCTTGGGGAGCACGGCGCGACGCAGCTGGTGGACTTTTTGAAATCGCAAGAAGCTTACTTCGAGATCAACGCCGGGAGCGAGACCGTGCGCGTCTTGAAAAAGCTGGAGCGCGCGCCGTTGCCAGAGCTGAAGGCACCGAGCCCGGCATTGAATACGAGCAGTTCTTGCGGCGCAACCTCCGCGGGCGAGGTTGGAGGACTGCGAAATGTGATGTCCCCGCGTCCAGGCGCAGGGGTCGCAGGTGAGACCCTCAGGGGGCCACGACCGGACGAACAAGCCGAACGAGGAAGTGCAGCGGACATCAACATGACTGTGGGGGGCCGAACTTCATCAGAGGTGGGGCAAGTGGATGCGGCGAGAACTTCGTTGAGTGAAACAATTGCAACGGCTCCGGACGAACCGCCGCAGCCAGAGGAAACAGTGGCGGAGGAGACGAGCCTCGAGGTATTAAGATCTGAGGTGTGATATAAGTACTTGGTTCGCAGCTGCGACTACGACTGCTAGTTTGCGCGAAGTCCGCAAGCGAACGAATCGGAATCAGCATTGGAATTAACAATAAATCAGTCGGCGGACGGTAGCAGTTATCGCACTGCGTCGAGCATGTACAGTGCCGGTGACAAAACGGAGACCGAGACGAGCGAGCGCAGGAGCACGGCGGGAGACGTAAACCTGCTCGAGGGGGTTTCATCACCGGAATTTAGTGATCGCGGCGGTTGTGAAACCAAGTGGAACCTGAACGCCCCGGTTTTCCTTCCGTCGCAGTACCGCCCCCAGCACGTAGTGATTGGGCAGGCGGACTACGCGACGGGGACGATCACGGCGGGCCTCACCGCCGCGCAGCCCGACGCGCGTCTCGAAAGCTACTTTCCGCGGAGCATTCACGAGGGCAGTGGGTCGTCTGAGACTGGGGGAGGAGCGCGGAGAAACAAGGGTCGCGCATCAAGTGAACCAGACGACGAATCCTCAGACGAAGAAAGTGCGACCTACTGATTTTTTGAGAACTTTTTGTCGGATGTACTTTTTCCGGGTGGATGACGTACTTATATATAGTAAATTCGTTCGTGGTACAGCTACAGGCTTCTCTTCTTCCTTCTCCTCCTGACGCTCTCGGCTAAGAATCCTTCCTTCTAGGTTCCTCACGCTGGGCAATGAATGCGAATTTCCTGTAATTTTGAATGCGCTCCTTCTCCTATTCAATGGATGTTTCTGGCTCTGGCATACTTCGCTAAAAATGGGACCACAGATGCGGCAGTGGCGTTGTTCGAGCTGCGGCATCGGGCGACGGTTTGTTTGGAATCTTTTTTGAAGGTGTTTGAGAAACACAGCGGCCTGCACATCGAACACATCCGCCGACACGGCCGGCTCGCTCACGCGAGCCGGAGCACGGTGGCCGAGCACGTCACCTGCCACATCCGGGACCTCCAGAATCCCCACATCTGCCTACCCATGCTGTGTACTTATACTTCTTCTACCGATAATTTATTGTTGTATGCGCGTGGTCTTAGATTTAGAACGTTTAGAAGCCCTACTCACTGAAATCGATTGATCGACATTTTTATCGCTCGATAACGATATTCCGATACTTTCAGACGCTTCGGTGCTCGCAGAGGGCGGGCGGATGGAGCGTGTGTGCCAAAAAATGTCGTCAGTGGAGAAGTTTCACGCGGACGACGAGGCGCTGCACTTTCAGCTCTCACTCTGTCGGGACCTGCCGCTCCGCCTCACCATCGATTTTGCGAAGTGCTACATGTGAGTTGGTTCGATGGTTCCGCTTCGGCCAGCAACTCTGGCTGCAGTTTCGGAACACCACGAGGACCTCTTGAGAATTCAGTTTGATTGCGAAGCCGAGTCTTCAAGTGCTGCGGCGTCGTTCTGCGAAAAAAACAAACGGAGCGACAGTTTTGACACAGTTTTGATATTAGATCCTCCGCGTGGTGGTGGACCTAGGAAACTCATTTTTCACAAGTTGTACCTACACGATCGCGACACACACACCCGGCGTGAAAAGCAGAATATGCGTTTCTTCGTGCTTCAGTGTCTCCAGGCAGAATTCGTGGTTGCATTATCGTGGTAGGAATCAACATTTTGCGCGTAAAATTGATCATCTTGTCTTGATTCGTGTTTTTACTGATCCTTTTTCTTTCGAATTCGCCGCGGGGAGCTGTTGGATCGAGCGAAGCTGACAGATCGATTTCGACGACGCCGACTTTTGAAAAGAGAAGAGTCGGCACTTATTCATTCTTGTATCAGGAGTCATCGGTCTTTATCTCGCACCAAGTCCAAGTCCTCATTTCGTGGCTTCGTTCGCATCTGCTACAAGTTCCTCTAGAAATTATTGAAATACTCAAGTAGAAAATACGCCCACGGATAGGGCATACCACAGCCTCATCAGGAAAGTAGACCGCAGCAGGCTATAAAGAAGATGTTGTTCTTTGGGAACAAATTGGTTGCTCTCGTGTCGGCCCTCGCTGTCCTCGCGCTCCTGCCCCCTGCCAGCGCTGGTCTGCAGGCGGACAAGGACCCCTTCAAAGCTCTTTACAGGGATCTCCGCAAGCGGATCTTTGTCGACCGAAAAGCGCTGGTGCGTGCGACTGCGGGGGATGCGGATACGGAAGACGCCACCGGGTCTGTGATCCCACGGTCGTTTTTTCCAGGGCACAACTTCCACTCGGAGGCAGCGCTGGACCTGCTCGCGGCGCACTATGCTGAGCAGGTGGAACTGCAAAAGGGCAAGGATCTGCAAAAAAGGCTTCAGGACGAAGCTGCACTTCGTGTTCTCGGCCAAAATTCATCTTCTGCCGGGAGTGAAAACAATAGCACGGCGGAGACGACAACAATTCCAGTTGCAACGCCGAGCATGAAGATGACGGCGCCACCCCCTCCACCGCGGAGAAGGTCCTACTCGTTGAATCGCGCGCCGAGGTTAGTCTCCACCTCGCCCGCGGCCATGTCGAAAGTGCACACCGAACACGCAGTGAACTTGCGGCGCCTGGCGCACCTCCGTCGCTCCCGGCAGCTGAAGCTCGGCTTCCGCGGCGCGGAGGAGGGCGTTAGCATCCTGCCGGCGGAGCTCCACGAGGAAGGAAAAGCAGTGAAGGACGAGGAACAGCTCGAGTATTTGATCCAGCCGCACGCGGCGTTCGAAACGGCGGCCTCGAGCTACGACTACCACACGCTCTACACAAGGCTGGGAGGGTTGTTCTACCGGCGCAATGAGAACGACAGGACGTCGGAGGCCGACGAAGAGGCCTTTCTGCTGAAACGCTCGCTGGTTAGGAAGGACGCGGAAAAAGAGCGGAAGGAGAGCGTTGAGTTTTCGCTCACGGACTCGGGGGCCCACACGAGGGCAAAGCGACGGAGTCTGAAGAGCTTCGTGTTTTCGCGGTACCGGGGCGGGTTTGAGAGCTTGTGGGACGGCGGGGTTGATGAACCGGGGAAGTGGTGGAGGGACGAAAATGACAAAGGCGCAAAGCCTTTTCTGCAGCTGAACCCGGCGGACTGGGCGCGTGTGCCTCCAGCCGGCGAAGAAGATGACTCCAGGTTGGTAGAGCTTCTGCGGCGCGCGACAGTCTTCGGGACGGCGTCCTCGCGCGTGTCGGGTGCAGTGGAGAACTTGGCGGATCGTACCAAATGCCACGGGGAGGACCAAGTCCAGGTGACGGCCGCGCATCTGGAGACTTCTGTCCTGGTATCCAGGAACAGCATTTTCCGCAGCTACGTGGCAAAGCACGCAGCGGAAAAGTGTTTGGAGAAAACTACTGCATCGCGTCCTGGGCGACACGACGATGTCGTGGGAGGAGCAGTAGCCCTGGGTCCGGCGGAACCGGCGCTGTCCTTGGTGCACACCATGACCGAACTGCTGGCCGGGGTCAAACCTAACTCGCACCGATCGGACGAAGAGCGTGAAGTGGAAAAACGGGCCTCGAACAACAACAATATGTTGCCAGCAAGAGCAGGGGCCCTTCCTCGCTCCTCGTCCAGGAAGAGCAGGGAACAGATCGGCAACGACCCGCGACGCGACTTCTCGCAGTTTTTGTACGCGGCGACCACCCGGGACGCTTTTTTGCGGGCCGCGTGTGTCGAGATAAGCGACCACCTCCAGCCCGGCGGCGGGGTCGTCCTGAAATTCGCCGCGCCCGTTCTCCTCACCTCGCTTATCGTGTCCGGGCGGCCCGTGGCACCAGCAGCGTCCGAAACTACATCCGCGGAAACTGCCGCATCTCCGCAAAATAAATCCCAAACCCCCCAATCCCTGCCGAACATGGCGTACCTGTCCGCGTACCTGGAGGGCGAAGCGCACTACATCGTGCCGTACCGGGTGCTGCCTGAGTTTGTGCTCGACCTGGCGGATCCCTCGATGGGCTGGCACCCCGTGGACGAACTCCGTTTCCACGGGGGCGCGGGGCTGCGGTTGCACTATCTTGAGGTGGAGGAGACCGCACGCGGGCGGTCTAGGGCGAAGAAAAGGATGCTACGCAAGCTCAAGGCGAGCATGATCGCAGGGGCGGGGAAGGCAACGCGAAGCACGGCGGAGGCGGCAGTAGAAGAGGCAAAACTTCTGAAAGTCCGCGCGGAATCGACTTTTAAAGCACTTCTAGAGGAACGAGAAGGGGCGCCGGGCGATGAAATTACGGGGATCGCGGCCGAAGGTGGTGTTGAAGCGGAGTCTGGATCTGGAGATTATATGGGAGGAAAAGCGCAGTCCGTCGATGGAGCTGACCTCCCCATCGTCCCAGGACCGCCGGCGCCAGCAGCGGCCCCCCGAGAAGCCCCCCACATCAACCCCGAGCAGGTCGCGCTGGATGAGCTGGCTGATTATATTGCCCAGGCGGACGATGCCCTCCGCCGGCTGGAGGTTTCGCTCGAGTCGGCGCGCCGGGGCGGGAAACTGCAGGTGGACTGGGAGCGCTACTTGGAGGCGGAGGAGGAGAAGAGCAAGACCGAGGGTCACGAAGAAGACAGTCCGATGGAGTTGGCCGTGATTTCGCACACTGGCGAGATCAGCAAGCAGAGTGTGGACCGGCGGGCGGCGGAGAAGTACTTCGTCAATCTGGAGTACGCACTCAACAACGGCTTCAAAATGCTGCCGGACAGTCTGGAGAACAACTTTGTGGACCCGACTTTAGTGAAGCGGGAGGTGTTCATGGTGTCCAAGTTCCTGTTCGGCTTCGGGGAGGGCGGGGTGGCGGAGTTCCTGGAGCTGTCGCGGGACAAGGACATGCAGAAGGACTTTGTCGCGGAATTCCAGCTCTTCATCGCCCTCGTGCAGGGGAGCTTCGCCGCGTCCAGCAGGGGTCAGGCGGGTGGGGGGCTGCCGTCGGAGGAATCCGAGACAACATCTTCAAAGGGTCTGGTCAGGCTGGTGAATAGGAAGAAGCGAATGGTGCGGGACGATGGAAACTTGGCGAGCCAGTGGAGAGAAAAGCACCACGGAGCTTCCGAGCACGAAAGCGGCCCCGGCGTGGTGCACCACGCCCCCGAAGCGGTATTGGACGAGGTGAAGAGGGTGAAAGTTGAGGCGGTCGCGGTATCGTCAACATCCGCCGTTGCAGCTGCGAAGATCGCTCCAATGTGTGTCGGGGAAACTACCGGCCCTACCGATGTGAGCACGGAACAGAAACCCTGCGACAGAAACGCATTGGCAGAAAGCAACAGCACTTCCATCTTCTCTGCGAACAGTACGGCTGGAGCCACAGGCGACGACAGCGGTCTCGAGCTCTTCGAGAGGGAGGTGGTGGGGGAAAATGAGTACGAGATTCTGGCGCCGAAACGCGTGGGCATGGTGGTGAAACCAAAAGCCGACCGAATTTTAGAGGGTCGCGGGACCGCCGACGAGGGTCGAAAAAGTACGGGCGGTGGTACAGTCATGGCGTCTGTTGCAGAGGAAGAGAAGGACGGCTCCAATTCCGCGACCTCCATCCCCACGACCCGTCCGCGGCGTCGGCTGCTACC